>APFE030605589.1:157144-173623 GCA_000404065.3 Pinus taeda
GAGGCATCATGTGATCCATTTCTTTTGCAGCGAATACAATGTAAATCTGCCTTTTCTCCTTGAGAATGTCTCCCCCCCTGCCTCTGAAGTATCTTCCTCTTCCTCTTCGTCCACCTCTTCCTCTTGTAGAATCTTGAGCAGGATACTTTTCCTTATGAGCCAGGAATACGGTCTCTTCAGAAGATTCAGGGGCTGTCTTCTTTCCAAAGGCTTTTTCTCTTTGAGCAAACTTTTTCACAAGAGAGTCAAAGGTTATATCTTTGAGATTTCCATTTGCTTGCAAAGACTCAAAATAATTGGAGTATGTAGGATAAAGTACCTTGAGAAAATAAATAAGAGATATCTAGCTCAACTTTAGTGGATTTGATATCATGCATTATAGACTTTATTTTAGATGTAAGAGCAAGAGGTCCATTATCTTGCAGTTCAAGAGTGAAGAGTTTAATCATAAGTTGGACGACTTCAAGTGCAGAATGGGAATCATAGAGTTCTTTTAGCTTTTGTAAAGCTTCAAAGGCAGTTGAATATGATGAAATGTGGCGACTCACCTCCTTATTTACAGATGCTGCGATTAATGCATACGCTTTGCTGTTCTTGTTTTCCCAGATGGTGAGCTCTTTGTCTCATGTAGGCTTTTCTGGGTCACTGTCTCCTTCTCTGACACACACTCCTTTCCACAACTCATTGAAAATGAGGGTGTGTTGTACCATCCGGGACCAATCAGGATAGTTCTCCTTGCCAGTGAGAACTATTCCTATCATAGAGATGATTGAATGCATTCTGTAAAAGATTACTTCTGCTGATATAAAAAAAAACTTTTGCTGATAGACTAATACTTCTGATGACAAAAAAAATTGCTCTTATGAAGAAAAAACTTCTGCTGCTATACAGTCAAATTTTCTCAAAGGGGTAAAAAGATTTCAAAGTCTTTCTGCATTATATTTTCTTCCAATATCTCTGTAAAATATCCTTCATAATACCTCCCCCTTTTCTTCTTTAAACAAAAACCATATATATTTTTACAGCACTAACTTCCCAAAACTCCTCAATATAATAATGTATATACCACCACACTTCCCTTATATGCCTTATAATAACAAACTCAAAACAAGGGATACGAATTCACTTAAACCAAATATGGGTGAATGAATATTCACTTTAACGTGAACTATGGGTGAATGAAATATGGGTGAATAAAATATTCACTTTAATGTGAACTGCACACGCTCCAGCAAAGTTGAATTACGCTTGGACTCCACCACTTGCGTTGATGGATCGGAGTTCTGTGACTCTTATCACAAATCCGCAAATGGAATACTGTCAGGTATATGGAACAACATTCGTATCAGGCGGCATATATATGGAACAACATTCGTATCAGGCAGCATATATATGGAACAACATTCTTATCAGGCAGCATATAAAGGCTCATATCAGGCAGCATTTAAAACGTATTAGGCAGCATCTAAAACATTCGTTGTGAAGTGTTGCATACAAATTCGATATCAGGCATATGAAACAGCATATCAGGCAGCATTTAACAACTCTCATACCACGGCTCTGGAATCATTTAACAGCTCTCGATAAATCTCCAGCACTACTTAGGCAGCCAAAAGAAACCTATCCGGTTCTGTTAAAATTCAATGGGATAAAAAACCTTAACAATCATTCTCTCAACACAGAATCGGTGTGCAAACGATTTACAGCAAAAGGCATGGATGTTAGTAATGTAGGACTAGAGGATGGACTCTCCTACGATTTTTTCATGACCAATGGAGTTTGTAACTGCAAATATCTGCAAAATCTCTATTGTCTCTACTTCTCTGGACTATTGTTGCAGCATGGCGAGACTGGGCATTTTGGGCATTATGCTAATCGCCACCATCGCTTCATGTGCTCTGCAATTTAATGTTGTCAGGCAGAAAGCAGTGGACAGAGAGCAGAAGGCAGTGGACAGAGGACAGAGGAGTTACAAGGCACACTAAAAAAAGGAACCTAGGACCTGTGCTCTGATACCATGTCAGGCCAGGAGTAACTCCAGAAAATTGATTCGTTTATTCATTTAGCCAACTATCTATTATATACATGAATGTGATTGTTCAGTTCATCTTCTCGATGACTGTTCACATTCAATTCCCCCAATCACTGAGGATTAGGTGTCAACAGGTGACTTAGTTTTGAAATGGGACAAAGCACATGAGGAAAAAGGAAATCACACCAAATTTCATAAATTATGGCTTGGACCATTCCAAATCGTTGAATAGTTAGGTCCATCGACTTTTGTTTTACAAGATCTACAAGATAAGAGAGATACTCTTCCTATTAATGGGCTAATTCTCAAATAATTCTTTTTGTATGACTTATGTTCTACTGTATTATATGTATATATCCATGTCCTTGTTATAAATAAGATTGAGTAACACATTATTGACTTTCATTTAAAAATATCTATTCATTTATGACTTTAAACTTGAAAGGTATCAATTTTAAGAAATAAATCTCAAAACAAATAAATACTTTAAAACTCTAAAATTTTTATACATTAAAGTTGTAGATCCTTATCACTTCAAACCTCATAAAATATTCATTCTTGATAAACAATGAAGAAAGGTTCTTTTAACAAAGTAAAAGGTTATTTTGAAATCTTAGTATATTTAGCTTTAATTGTCATCCATTGCTCTTAAGGAGTAGGTGAACCTCCCCACTCACTGCTCAAGTATTTTTAGAGTGTCATTACAAAATATAAGAAACTTAGAAGATACAAAGTCTCATCACAAGCTAGCTTACCATGATCATAAGGAAATAACTGGTTGACATTGTCATTATTGGCCACCAAACTAGGATGGTGGCTTATGCTTTAAAAAAAGAAAGAAATTATAAGACAAGGAGTCTCATCATGAGCTAGCTTGTTCAATTCTGTTATCACTTGTGAATGAAATTGTCATTATCTGGACACCAAACCAGGAAAATGACTTCTAAAGATCCTTGAAAAGAAAACGAATCCTCAAAATTACTTCTAAATATTTACAAATATGGATGGAATATTGGTTTTCCAAAAAATTCCAAAAAACCCAAAAGATGTCATGTTTGGTTAGCTTTTAGGTTTAAGTCCTAGTTGAATAACTTAGGTTTACTTTTAAATAAGATTGTGCATCGCAAAATGATTAGGAGTCACGATATTATCCCTTATCAAACATTGTGATACGAGATATCGTTTGAAAATAAAGATTCTCTTAATAAAACGAAGAAAACAAAGAAAAAATGCACTCCCACACATAAATCTTCATTGGACCCGCTAGAGATACACGTCATTATTGCAGATCACAAATATCGAGTCGCACATCCCTACCAACTCTTTATTAGCTCATACATCTCTATGTTGTGATTGCGATATAAAAATAACACTGCCTGATCTCTGATGCATGTATGCGATATTGCATATTGCAAATCGCACATCATAGATCGCAACATCACTTCAAACGAAATATTTCCAAATAATATTTGTGATGCGAAATTTTTGACTAAGATCCACTTAATGAGGATCCGTGTGTACTTATATTTTCATTAAAATTCAAATCTAACGGTTTTAATGTTCCTCAGTTGATGAAATTGATTTAATTGACAAGTTGTTATTTGAAACATACTTATTTTTCTCGCATGTCCTTTAGTCCTTGGAGATCTAAAACATTCCTTCTGTATTTCCTTTATGCAGGCTAATACTAATAAATGACATTCCATTGAAATGTCCAAAGTAGGAAAGAAAGGAAAAGGGTTGTTTGTTCAAACATAAGTAACTCAATTCAAACTAGAAGCAACATAAATGGTTCTGTTATTCACAGACACCACATGCACGCTGGACTCTGGTACTTCTTCGTAGGAGTCAATGTACAATATACTTAAAGAAGAAAACCCCTGAGTAGTAGCAGATAAGAAAGCAACAACTGACACATCATCATCATTAGAGGTTACCTTCTCTGATGTCACCAATCCTTTCTTCACTGAATTGTTGCACAGTCAAAAATCTTACCCTATGCAGATATGATTAAGTGGATGATTGATAATGTGAATATTGAAGACATGACTTTCTTGACGTTAAGGAAAACGATAGTAGGATCCTTCAAAGTTACATATTTGAAGAGGATGTAGCATTTTCCAGACCCTCAGAAGATTTACAACAAACAATTTCTCAAAATATTTGTAGAAAAGAACAAATTAGAATAAGATACCATTAGACAATGGAGACAAGACCCAAGCAAGCACAAGCATGATAGTAAGGGTATGCATTCTTTAGCTTCTCATGCTAGTCTATTCTATTATGTTGTTGCTATGATATGTAGATTGTTCAGTTCTTCGAACACACAAAAAATTACAGTTGAATGGGTTCCCTTGATTCAAGTTGCTTCTAGTTTTGAAGTAATGGATTGGGCTACTATCTTGTCCAACAATATTGCATCCAAAATCTTAGAATATATGCAAAAGAATAGTGTTTTAGAAAGAATCATGCCATATTTTTATATGAGTGCCTATATTATAGATGCCATTTGTTTCTCTTTTGATTTTTTTTCAATAGGATGGAAATGGACACTCGAAGACCCTACACCAATTCATTTATATCATGATATCCTATGGGAATGTAAGTACCAACCACATTTTTACAAAATTTTCAATAAGGTAATGCTGCCTTTGTACAAAGCCATTTTTGATCAAAATGCCCCCATCTTGTCTTAAGAAGCCACAAAAGACTTCACTATTATTGGAAGTTGGTTTACTGATGAAAATTTCACTTATGTCAGAGTATTTGATAGTCTTCCGACCCCACATGTTCTTCCTATTTATGTTCTCGATAAGATTATGGCCCAGGAAGTTTCCTATTAGACTGTAGGTCATGGTATAACGAAAGTCTTGAAAGACTCTTAAAAGGCTATTTGGCCACAATTTACTATTCAATGTGGAGTCTATGCTCTTGACAATTGCAATCATGCTATCCTAGAAATAAAACAAATCGAAGGCATGCAACTCTCCGCTATTCCTCATAGATAGTACTACCCTAAAAAGGTCATTCATGATTTCACTACTCAAGTTAAAATAAGGCCATTTGTTCCTAAAATTGATGATTTTGATGATTTGTTTGATATATGTGAGTCATATAGATGGGTGGAACATTTAGCACAAATTCGATTGAGCCCCGAGGATTTTGTCTTATTCCAAGAGTACAAAAATAAAAGGCTACAAAAACTGCTTTCTGAATGCCTAATTGCTTTACAACCAGAATTTCCTATAGGAAAATATTTGTCGTCATTTAAAAAGAAACAAAAAAGAAACCCACTACTGCACTCTTAGAGAAACTAATAGAAGATCTCATGTCTAATAGTGAGCTCGATAAAGTTTGGGATCAGTTCAACAAAGAACTATGTAGCACACAGGAGAAGGAAGTGCAGGATTCAACTTCAATTAAGATAGATAAGTCTCCTGAAGCTAGTAAGACAAAGTCTCTTGTAAATGAGTCATCAAGACAAATAATGGATAAAGGAGTAATCCTTGTAGTCCCCACCTCCGAGATCATCCTCGGAGTAGGATAGATTCCGCCTCTTGGTATTTTTTACAGTCTTGAACATTGTGCTATTGTGAGTCAATGGAAGAAGAAAAGAAGAATGGAACATTCTCGGGAACTTCTTCCTGGAAGCATGCCATTAGATGTGGTATGGAAAGATTATCAAGCTAATTCATTTGAAAATTTAGCTAATCTTACACAATATGCAGGAGCCTATGCTACCACCACCATTTTCAAAGCTACTGAAGTTCAACAACTGGTAAAGAAAAAACTGAAAAAATATTGCAATTAGAACAAACATTACTTAATTCAAGACATGATATGGAGCAGGAATGGAAACTCATGTTTTCAAAATTACAAACTGAGTTTGATCAATTGAAAGTTCAAAACAAAGCTGATATTCAGAGCTGAAATGCACAAATTGACCAGCTTCAACTTAGAACAACTCAGAGACAGAAGGACATTGGTATTGAAGGATTCAGAAAATAAGCTAGAGAGATCAATGTTGTCCTCACACAACAAGTAAAATTTTGTAAGAAGTTAAATATCATCAATGACCTCTCCAAAAACAATGACTCATTGATTGATCAAATGTCTGAATTAAGAACATACTATGAAGATATCAACAACAAGATTTCTGATTTCATCACTTGGCAGGACAATTAAGATGGGATAAAATAAAATCTTCCCAAAATACAATAATCATACAAAGATATTCTTTTCAGAGATTGGGATATTAGAATAAAGCATGCTGAAGAAGCAATTTATAAAGGAAGAGACCTACCAGGAAAAATTACCAAAACTCTTAGAGAAAGTCTAACATATGCTAATCTTATTATTGAGTGCCCAGGAGAATGTTTGTTGGATACTCAAACACTCATAGAGTATTGGCATAACAAATCAAAGGAAAAAGAAGACAACACCAATAAATTATCAAAGTTAAATCGTGAATATCATCAACAATTTTTGGTAAAGCCCTATCGACAATGGTTAGTTCTTCGCTACCTTGTTAATATAACTGAATATATGCTCCCACCTCTTTTAGATGCCTTGTTTGCAAGAAATATGTGGATCGGGCTAGATCATCCCCCATTATTGAAACCGATGGAAGCTATTTACAGATTACGAGAGAAAATGGGAGAGCAATAAACTTCCCATCTTTAGTTTTTTGTTAAAATGAAAGCTATTTTTATCTTTTTGTTTCCTATTTAGAGGAGTGTTTTCTTCAACCTCCTTAGAAAAATATGCATTTTCTATTTTGATAGTATGACTTTTATTTGTAAATATCCTATCATGTTTTTAGACAAGGGGTTTAGAATTTTTGTAAGAAGACTCAAGGAACTTGCACTTCTGTATTTCTTTGATAATTTTAATAGAAAGGCTAGGCCAAAGACTGTCTTCTTCCATAAGTAGAGCATTGATATATATGGTACTATTATCTTTTATTAATGCTATGTTTTACATTTAAAAGTGAGTTAAGTTTTACCATTGTTTTATTAATTACAATATCACAACTCAATTAAGCATTGTTTCACTATTGAAAAGTGCATTAATTGTTATCTTTAGCTGTATGTATGACATGGTATAATTTTTATGCGATATGTGCTTAGTAATTAAATTGATAAAATATTTAATCAATTTAATTATGTTTAATTTGTTTTAACTCTTTTAAATATTTGATGATCTATATTGTCTTTCATTTATAGATAAATCTTTACGAAATCACATATGCAAAGTTAGTTATATCCTGCAAATTAGATAGATTGATATAGATTTATTTATTTTCATTCATATTTACTCTATCAAATAGTTTTCACCCCATCTATATCACACCCCAAACTTTGTTATATATTTAAACGGAAAACTAGTCCCTATATCCCCAGTCAAAACCGCTATGCCAAATAGAAAAGGAATGGTATTCAAGTTCCCGACTGGGTTGTTTCCCAGATGTTGAGGCAAGACATTATGAGCCTTCAACAGGTCCCAATCAATCCATCAATGACATTGGATGCACCCGATGTCTCTTGTTTAAAAGTTTGCAGGTGTGGGGTGTCTGGAAGAATAGGTAGAGGTGTCCAGACTGTATGTATATGAGCTCTAATTTTGGAGATTTGCTAATGGCATGTTCCTCATTTTGTGGGGATGAATTTGCCACATATTTTGAGATTTTTGACACAAGGGATCTCAAAAACATGTCAAGGAGGATTTTGACTTCCAAATGTGCTTTACACAAGTTAGGACATTTCTGCCATTCATGGATGTGATCCGATATTCACGTAGAAAGTGTTTGTTTGAAATGGGTAAGGAGTTCTAAGCCTCAGTCCTAATGGACCAGGAGCTGGAAGAATGTAAGTAATGTTTTGGCTAGGGAACTAAAGTTCCCATGTGACCTAAAAGGTTGGTCTATGTACCATTTTTCTGCAGGCCCGATGCGGGTGCATTGAAACAATCACAATCAAATAGTATCATCTATAATACTATTGGATGAACACCAAAGGTGAAATGTCATGACATTATTTCCTAGTTCTTATACTTATTTCCCTTCAAATTTTGGAACGTTTGATGGTACCTTGGTGGGCATGGGTGGCCAATTCTGGTCATGTGAAGTTGGGTCATTGGTTAACTTACTTAAATCAAGAAGATTTATAGAAGCTAAAAACAAGATTTGTAACTTGTTTGTCATCACAAAATGATTTTGAACAACTATATTTAAAGGAGTTACTTGATGAAAATGGTTACATTGGTGAGTACCGTGTGAATTCCGAGGAGGGGAGTTGTGTGGGCTCCCATGAGGGGTTGCGTGACGGGTCCCCCCGAGGGGTAGTGAATGTGGTGCTTTGATGAGGAGGGGTCCCAACCAAAGTTGCATCGATAAAGGACAATCCTATAATGGTGACTTTGTGGTGTCTTCTATGCCTAAATGGCGGGATACCTAGCACACCTTCAGGTAATGGGGTGAGGTTTTGAAAACATCTAGATCGACGGGGAGCCATAGGGTCCCATATGGTGTCGAGTAGAGTGTGTGTTACTTTGTGTGATTGAGGGAAGGAGGTAAATCTCAAAGCAAGTAAATCACATACATAAGAAAAAATAATGTAACACCCTCCACCCACATTTACCTAAGTAATCAACCAGCCAGGTTAAACATCCGATGAGAGGCCACTATGATATGATTTGACCTCCTAAGTCACGTTAAGGAAGTGGAACCAATGAAAACACACCATACAATCATTAATTATCAGCTACAGGACCCTCAAGAACTAATCCAATACTTTAGACAACTTGCCTTGGGGTTCCACTGAGCTTTTTGACAATTTAAGGCTTAGTCACTTCCATGCTATATGCATGAGTGTGACTAGTAACCCAAAGTCACTCTCATAAGCTTTCCTGCAACTACCAGAGATCAAAACTGTCAGTGCTATGCCAAAAACTCTGAGATTTGAGCCACTTTTTTAGGCCTAGAGCCCAAGTCACTGCCCAGAAATGAACCATCTCTTCATTTCAGTAAAATAATAGGGAAATGAAAATACTAAAGAAAATACTTATTCAATACCTTGATTAGACCCCTACTATCCATGATAGACATTTTGTCAAACATAATGAAAATGTGTAATCTACAGGTGTAATTAATAGTTCTAAGCACAGGGGCCTCATACATAGTTGAGAATCGCTAAGAACCATTGATGCCTCAACACATCAACCGCCATTCCATCCATTAGGTCATAGAAGCATTGATCATTCAATTACAAGTAAAAACATCATGAGAGCCATACATGGATGCTATCATAAAACACATACATAACCAACATAATAGGGACATAAATACTCATGAAAGTACAATCATATAGACCACATACAATCCATCAAAATCCTCATAATAATACAGGGAGAAATAACCTTTCATTAATGATGTAAAATTCAAATTTGGGATGGGACTTCCATGTTGCACTCGACTATAGAATGACTAAGCCTAATCTCTCTTTACCCATTCACCCCTGTGCCATATTCCAAGCATGAACGTGGGATCTCATAGAACACATCAATCAAAACTCATATAGGGCTTCTAAAGGTCATACACCTCAACCCATCAAACAGTGGTTCCAATTCATGTCAGACATCACAAAACCATCATCTAATCGATATCTACGCCAACCATCTAAGGCTCCAAAGCATTTGTTCCAACCAAGGCTCTAGGAATAATAACTCAAACCACAGCTGCCACTGAGCTCCAGAGTGTTTGTCCAACCAAGGATCTAGGACTAGTAACTAAACCCACTAAGGGCTCCAAAGCATATGTCCAACCAAGGCTACGAGACTAGTAACTCAACCCAAGCTGTTACAGGGCTCCAAAGTGTTTGTGCAACCAAGGCTCCAAGAACTAGTAACTCAACCCAAGCTAAGGAAACATGAGAACCAACCAAAAACAAACAATAAAAGTAAACCCACAATCACCATGGCTATCTAGGAAATGGAAAGACTAGGCAATCCACTATAAATCCATGCAGTCCTCCATGCCAATAACAAATCACAACCAATAAATCACATGCATGTGCCATGCATGCCAAAACTAGTGAAGGAAACATACATGCAACTCAGTAAATGCAAGAAAATATGATGTAGTTGCTGATCCCGATGCCCTCTTGTGCTTTCATGGTCTTCCTTTGCCTTCTTGCTCCAAAAATCCAAGTATGCCACAACCTCCAAGAGTACTCCAAGAAAAATCTAAGTCTCCAAGGGTATGAGAGAGAGAGAATAGAAGAGAGCTCCAACACTGAACTAACAAAAGGTTACCAATTGATCCTCTGAAGCCTTCTTACGAATGAGGCCTCTATTTTCTTCATTTTCCATTATTTTCCTTCATTTTCCTCCTCACATGCAACCTGTGACCTTTCACCTCCCTTTTCTCCTAATTTCCATTATTTTCATAAATAAATGTGCCAAAATGCCATTTTTCCTTTCCAAGGCCTTAGCCATTGCCTTTTCTAATTTCCTTAGCCATAACAATCACAAATGATCCCCATCACTAGGATTCTACAACATTCAACTTGGAACAAGTGTCCCATCATCTGTAGTTATTGTTTTTAACTTTTATTACATGAATTTTTACCAAGGCTATTACAGAACTCCCCCCCTTAGGGGAACACCGTCCTCATTGTTCAACGACACCTATAACCATAAAACTGTTGTAAGAAAAATATATTGCCGATGGAGATTTGTAACTTAGATCGATGCAATATTTACATCATCAACCTTTTGAAAGGTAAACCAACATAACAACATAATAACATGACATCATACTAAAATACCGCATAGTGGAGATTTATAACATAGCTCATGGCATTGATCTAAAGATGATATGAGGTTGTCATTGATGTCAACCCAAGCAGCACCAAGGATGACCTTGAACTTCCATGGCACATTGGGCATCATCATTCATGGTTTCTCATCTCATAACCATTATAGGAATACTCTACTCAAAAATATATTTTTATCGGTATATATCTCTCCTTGTAATTCCTCATAGTTTGTAATTTATTGAAGATTGAAGTTAGTAACCCCAATTAGTGGGCTAAAGCCCCATGGCGTTGTGGCATGGCATTTATAATTGATTTTAGTCATTGAATAATCAATAATTAATAATGTTTTAAGCTCCTAAAATCCCTCAACATTCTCTATAGAAGCCCCTCTCAACTCTATAAAAAGAAATCTCATATATCCTCCAAAAGCAATGATCGTGGAATTGTTGCTATAACTTTATTTCTACAAAGTCTTAGATGCTGAAATTAAAACCCATTTGATTCAAAATCCTGATGAATGTTGTGACCAAATTTAATATATATATCTTATATATATATATATATATATATATCTATTATATATATATATATATATATATATTATATATATATATATTATATATATATATATATATATATATATATATATATATATATATATATTATATATATATATTTTTTTTTAATTTTTATTTATTTTTTATTTATTTTTTTCGCATATTTTCGGATATATGATCTATGGAAGTTAGGGTTTTCACAGGATCCCAAATTTCATCTCAAAGAGGTGACGTTGGGAAAATTGTCATAAATCTCTCTCTGAGAAGAGGATTATAATTATGTAAAATGTGGCAGATAGTGTAGGGACTATAGTTTTTTTTGTATCAATTTCAGAGCCAAAGGGGGAAAAATGACACATGGCACGCCATACAAGTTCGCTCTACTGAACTAGTCCATAATTAGGTCATTGTGAGAGATTGGGCATAAATTTGCCTTGAAGAATCCAAATCGAGTCAGTCCTATGGCATTGGAAAGAAGACACAAAGGGCTACTATAGGACTGAAGCTCACATATTAAGGATCTAAAATCATAGAGATACATCAGATTCAATATCGTTCTCCTACAAGGCAAGAAAAAAAACTAGATCAAGTGTTGTCAAGGGCTGCAAAGGACCAAACTTTCTAGGGCAAGAAAGAGAAAGGTGCAGAAAAATGATGCATCAAAGGTAATCTCCAGATAAGTATCTTCTATTGCATGTTCATCTCTTAATTCCATTAGGTTATTTGTATTCTAATTTTTTGTTTTTGTTTAGCACTGACATATGTTCTGCAGGATGAGGTAAGTTTTGTTATCATCATGTCATGGGTATTTCCTTGAATATTTTTTGTAGGTATTATATATTCATCAAGAGAAGACTCAATGCATAATTTAATGTTCTAAAGAGTGAGAAAGGGTAGCATGACAAGAGCAACAATCAAGGTGTATAACAACAAAAAGAAGTTCACCACATGAAGTCATCATGTGGGTAGCACTGAATACAGTCATTGTAAAAGTATCATTGTACAGAGTCATTGTAAAAGCATCATTTTAAAAGTCGTACAAGTGTCTATCTACCATGAGTTGAAGAGGTTTTCTCGAGAGGTATAGGATTATCATTAGGTGGTTGTGTCATAGTTGGGGTTGTCGTCTAGTGTGTCTTATTCTTCTACATCATTCTATATCATTGTAAAGTGGACCATTTTCCCTAGTACGGGAGTCCATTCTTATTATATTATTTTATAGGGTGGTAGGGTGGTGCTAGGTTGGTGCATGAAGTCATCAACAGGTTCAAGCCTCTAAAAACTTTAGGGTGGTAGGTGGTGCTAGGGTGAATTGTAGGTCATTGGGTGTTGAAGCATCTGTTCAGTTGACTACTAAAGAATCTTGGGTATTGGAGCGTCCATCCAGTGGGAGCTAGAGAATAATGATTTTCTAGATTCTAGGAAGTTGGAGATTTCTTTTCAATTGAAGTTGAAGATTAAAGAATTATTAGAAAAGCGTTCAGGTGGGTTTTTTCCCAGAGGGGGTTTCCACCTTAAAAACTGTGTGCATTTGTGTTCCTTTTGTTTACTGCTATCATTGTACAAACACTGATAATAATTGAAGATTAACTAATTCTCTGAAAGTTTAATAATAATACTAATTGAAAGGAATAATGATTCACCCCCCCCCTAGTATTTCCAACAATTGGTATCAGAGCTTGGTTCCTTCAATAGCAATTTAACAACTGGAAGGAGATCATGGAGCATACCAAGTGTTGACACCTAATCCGAAACGGATGGGTGAACTGGACAGTCATCCAGAAGATGAACTAATCCGTTTTATTTATGTATATAAATGTATGTTACCTAATGAATAACACAAGTCAGTTTTCTCTCGCTCATTTATTCTGGAGTTACCCTGGCCTGACATGGTATTAGAGCACAGGTCCCAGAAATAATTGTAACTCCTGCCTGAGAGCTGCTCAATCTCTGACATCCCTGAAATAGCTGAAGACTGCCGCTGCTGCCTGGAGACTGCCGCTGCCTGGAGACTGTCGCTGCCTGCAAACGCCTAGATTGGTAACGTATTGAAACGTATTGCTCATTGAAAACGCCTTGTCTTGACTGTTATGAATGACAGACCCATCCGTTTGCATTCGACAGTTTCCTACCCATCCGTCCTAGTCTATCACCTCACACTTGCCCTTCACCTTTCTGCAACGTTATGAAGTTTCGATAAACTGGTGGTGCCGCTACAGCCTTTCGAATAGTTTGTCGTTGTATAGAATTTTTTCTTTCAAGCTTGAAGACCTCCCGTAAAATCTAGAAGGTGTTGCCGCTACAGCCTTTCGAATAGTCTGCGTGGAGTCCGAGTTACGCAGCCTTTCGAATATTCTGCGTGGAGTCCGAGTTACCAAACATATATATTATATTCGGAAAAAAAAAAAAGGCAGATCACCCTGCCATCTCTAGTTCATGTCAGATGGGGAACAACGTCTTTAGCTAATAGGAAAAAGTGTCTTATCAGTCGATATGCTCCTGGCAACGGACGGGAATTTTACTTCTGCTCAGTACCTGGATTGTCTAATATCAGGGACGCCTGCATATGTCATCTTCAATAAACGGTGATTGTTACCTATTACAGAAATTGTTTAAGTCTGTAACTCATGCAACTCTAAAGTTGTTTGTGAACCCTGGGTCCTGTCCATATTGTCTACTACTTGTGATGCCAAGGATTTCATGATAGTTCTGTCGAAATGGTGTCTCTAAGGTGATTGAAGTATTATTAAGGGTTGGATTTCTAAGAGGATACGTTGTCACAATGTGTGTGCGGAGTGAGACTGTCTAGCAGAATTATAAGTTGAGAATTGTAAATGCGATTTCAATTGTTTTGAATTCGCTCTGAGTGCTTTACACCCATCACCAAAATATCATAATATTTTTGCAGTGATACATGTACCAGAATTGTGAATATGGTGTTATATATGCTGATTTTTTGAGATATATATGTGGAGATATATAGCAGAAGTTTAATGATTTTTTCTCCAAAGCAAAATCATTTTTTTAAAAAGCAGCGGAAGTTTTTTTAAGAGAATTTTTTTTTCATCAGAAGTATATATCAGCAAAAGTTTTTTATATTAGCAGAAGTAACTTTTTACAGAATGCATTCAATCATCTCTATGATAGGAATAGTTCTCACTGGCAAGGAGAACTATCCTGACTGGTCCCGGATGGTACAACACACCCTCATTTTCAATGAGCTGTGGAAAGGAGTGTGTGTCGGAGAAGGAGACAGTGACCCAGAAAAGCCTACATCAGACAAAGAGCTTGCCATCTGGGAAAACAAGAACAGCAAAGCCTATGCATTAATAGCAGCATCTGTAAATAAGGAGGTGAGTCATCACCTTACAACATGTTCAACTGCCTTTGAAGCTTTACAAAAGCTGAAAGAGCTCTATGACTCACATTCTGCACTTGAAGTCGTCCAACTTATGATTAAACTCTTCACTCTTGAACTGCAAAATAATGACCCTCTTGCTCTTGCATCTGAAATAAAATCTATAGTGCATGATATCAAATCCACTAAAGTTGAGCTAGATATATCTCTTATTGCTTTTCTCAAGGCACTGTATCCTACATACTCCAATTATCTTGAGTCTTTGCAAGCAAATGGAAATCTTAAGGACATAACCTTTGACTCTCTTGTGAAAAAGTTTGCTGAAAGGTAATAAGCCTTTGGAAAGAAGACAGTGCCTGAATCTTCTGAAGAGACTGTATGCATGGCCAATAAAGAAAAATATCCTGCTCAAGATTCTACAAGAGGAAGAGGTGGACGAAGAGGAAGAGGAAGATACTTCAGAGGCAGGGGGGGCAGACATCCTCAAGTAGAAAAGGCAGACTTACATTGCATTCGCTGCAAAAGAAATGGATCACATGATGCATCCACATGCAAGCTACCATGGGACAAATTGAGCAGAGAAGAAACCAACAGAAAGGTAAAACTGATGATACAGACAAAGGTAAAGCACCTGAATCCGCTCACTATGTTGAGGCACAATGTAACATTGGAGTAAATGAAGATTTGTTTAATGCTTCACTTGCTTCCTTGAAAAATGATTGGTTGCTTGATTCAGGAGCAACCTGTCACATGACTCATAGAAAAGATTTTTTTGAAGATTTCACTGACAATGTTGATGGAGCAGTATACTTTGCAGATCAGTCAAAATCAAGCCATCAGGGCTTGGCACAATCAGGCTTAAACTGCCTGGTCTTCCAGACTTTCTTCTGGATCATGTTCTATATCTCCCACAGCTCAAGAGAAACTTGCTGTCCTTGGTCCACATCCGCCAGCAAGGTCACTACATTCATAGGTTTGATGGCAAGCTTGAGGTAAGAAAAGCATCTGATCACTCACTTGTCATGAGGGAATAGAAGAAGAAAGACTTTTCAAACTGCAAGGAACATCTACTCATGCACAACATTTCTCATATATTTCTCATCATGAAGAAGGTACACTTCCATCAAGTTTATTATGGCATGCTAGATTTGGACATTTAAACTATGACAGTCTCCGGTTATTGAAGAAAAATGGTGTGGCTGGTTTGCCTACAATTCCCAGAAAACTTAAGCAATGTGATGCTTGCATTCTAGGAAAGCATAGCAAACAGTCATTTCATGACTCACATTCAAGAGCACATAGGAAGCTTGAAATTATTCATTCAGATTTATGTGGTCCAATGCCTGTTCCTTCTGCAAATGGAAATAAATATATCATGACATTTATTGATGACTACACCAGAATGTGTTGGGTTTATTTATTGAAGAACAAATCTGATGCTTTCCTAACATTCAAGAATTTTCATAAATGGATTGAAAATGATGCACAATCTCATATTGGGTCTATTTGCACTGATAATGGAAAAGAATATACATCAAATGAATTTGAAAACTATCTTCGCCAACATGGGATCAAACATCAAACAACTGTGCCTTATAATCCCCAACAGAATGGTGTAGCTGAAAGAATGAACAGAACGATTTTGAATATGGTACGATCCATGCTTTTTTTCAAAAATGTAAAGATAATGTTTTGGGCTGATGTTGTTCTATGTGC
>APFE030605589.1:173633-209067 GCA_000404065.3 Pinus taeda
CAATGTTGATGGAGTAGTTTACTTTGCAGATCAGTCAAAAATCAAGCCATCAGGGCTTGACAAAATCAGGCTTAAACTGCCTAGTCTCTCAGACTTTCTTCTTGATCATGTTTTATATCTCCCACAGCTCAAGAGAAACTTGTTGTCCTTGGTCCACATCCGCCAGCAAGGTCACTCCATTCATATGTTTGATGACAAGCTTGAGGTGAGAAAATCATCTGATCACTCACTTGTCATGAGGGGAATAGAAGAAGAAAGACTTCTCAAACTGCAAGGAACATCTGCTCATAAACAACATTTCTCATATATTACTCATCATGAAGAAGGTACACTTCCATCAAGTTTATTATGGCATGCTAGATTTGGACATTTAAACTATGACAGTCTCCGTTTATTGAAGAAAATGGTGTGGCTGGTTTGCCTACAATTCCTAGAAAACTTAAGCAATGTGATGCTTGCATTCTAGGAAAGCATAGCAAACAGTCATTTCATGACTCACATTCAAGAGCACATAGGAAGCTTGAACTTATTCATTCAGATTTGTGTGGTCCAATGCCTGTTCCTTCTGCAAATGGAAATAAATATATCATGACATTTATTGATGACTACACCAGAATGTGTTGGGTTTATTTATTGAAGAACAAATTGATGCTTTTCAAACATTCAAGAATTTTCATAAATGGATTGAAAATGATGCACAATCTCATATTGGGTCTATTTGCACTGAATTATGCGAAAAAGGATATACATCAAATGAATTTGAAAACTTCTTCGCCAATGGGATCAACATCAAACAACTATTGCTTATAAGTCCCCAACAGAATGAGTGTGTAGCTGAAAGAATGAATGAACAATTTTGAATATGGTACGATCCATGCTTTTTTTCAAAAATGTAAAGATAATGTTTTGGGCTGATGCTGTTCTATGTGCTGCATATATAAAGAATAGATGTCCATCTAGTGCTATAAGAACAAGACTCCTTATGAATTGTGGTATGGACATGTTCCTTCGGTCAAACATCTCAGGATTTTTGGTTCCACCTGTTATGCTTTGATACCAAGGTACATAGAAACAAACTTGGTGCTAGAAGTCGTAAGTGTATTTTCTTGGGGTATTCAAATACCTCCAAAGCATACCGCCTCTATGATGAAGAAAATAAAAAGTTTGTTATATCTAGAGATGTAATTTTTCTTGAATCATCCAAATCTGACAATGTTGTTGAGCGGCAATTTGATCGCTTGGATTGATTCGCAAAAATGAAATCATTTCAAGAATTTGAAAATCAGATTCCACATCTTGAAGGGGGGATTCCTATACTAGATCAACATGTGGAATCGTCTTCTGAAGAAGATTCTCCCCCGTATGAAACTCCAACAACGGATGATGCTTTAAGTGATGTAATTGATAGAATTGGGAGACTCAATCTTGATTCACTCCCAACTCAATCAACAGAGCAGCCTGGACCATCTCAGAAAGGTCCCCCAAAGTGGCTGACAAAGACACTTGAAAGTGTTCATCCTGATGAAATTGGAAAAACAGGAACCAGAAATGCAAATCGACAAAATGGAGGTGATGTAGATGACTCTAATTCACCTGTTGATATGGATGTTTCTTATGATTGTGAATTGAACTTGTCTACAGATTTTGAACCAACTTCCTTTAAGGAAGCTGCTTCTCATGATGAATGGAAAGAAGCAATGCAAAAGGAGTATGATGCCCTCATAAAGAACGGCACTTGGAAGCTGGTTGATCCTCCATTTGGAACCAAACCAATTGGCTGCAAGTGGGTCTACAAGAACAAGTACAAAGCTGATGGCTCACTTGACAAGCACAAAGCTAGGCTTGTGGCAAAAGGTTTTGCACAGAAGGAAGGGGTCGATTATGAGGAAACTTTTGCTCCCACAGCAAAATGGGCCACCATCCGGACACTCTTTGCACTGGCAGCTCAGAACGGTTGGAAAGTCCATCAAATGGATGTAAAAACTGCCTTCTTGAATGGAGATCTAAAAGAAAATGTTTTTATGTCCCAGCCTGAAGGATTTGCTGTGAAAGGACATGAACATAAAGTATGCAAACTTTTGAAGTCCTTGTATGGCCTCAAACAAGCACCACGAGCCTGGTATGAAAAGGTAACTGAGCATCTTCTGAAACTCAACTTCAATCATTTTGATCTTGATGATGCAACTTTATTTGTCAAGAAAGTTGGCAAAACAGTTGTATATCTTGTGGTATATGTAGATGATCTTTTAATGACAGGGAACAATGAAAGTTATATTGCATCATAAAGAAAGAATTAGGAAAAAGTTTTGAAATGACTGATTTGGGCTATGTTCATTACTATCTTGGCATTGAAGTAACCCAACATCCAAAGTCCATATTTCTTTCTCAAAAGAAATACATTGGAGATTTGTTGACCAGGTTTGGCATGACAGAGTGCAATCCTCTTTCTACTCCAATGGAACAAAACTTAAAGCTCACATCTATTGAAGGAAAGGAATTTGAGGATGCAACAAAGTATAGACAGCTTGTAGGAAGTCTCATCTATCTCACTACTACCAGACCAGACATTTCATTTGCTGTTGGAATCCTCTCCAAGTTTATGCAAAAGCCTTGTGAGGGACATTGGTCAGCTGCAAAAAGAGTTCTAAGGTACTTGAAGGGAACTCAAGACCTTGGAATCAAGTATACACAGGTAGACGACTTCAGCTTGATTGGATACTCTGATTCAGACTTTGATGGAGACAAAGAAACTGGTGGAGTATCTACTTCAAGATATGCTATGAGTCTTGGATCAGGAGCTGTCTCTTGGAGATCACGCAAAAAATCAGTTCCAGCAGATTCCACAACAGAAGCAGAATACGTGGCAGCAACTGAAGCAACGAAAAAAATTGTGTGGCTCCGAAAAATTCTTGAAGATTTGCAGGTAAAACAAGTACAATCAACTCCACTCATGATTGACAACACCTCTGCAATAAAGTTGGCCAAGAATCCAAAGTTTCATGATCGTACAAAGCATATCAATACTAAATATCATTTGATTCGACATCACGTTGAGGCCAAAACAATCCATCTCTGCCATTGTTCCACAAATGAGCAAGTTGCAGACATCTTCACCAAAGCGCTTGGAAGAGAAAAGCTTGAAAGATTCAGAACGATGCTTGGACTCTCCAACATCCCTTCAGATTAAGGGGGGGAATGTTGACACCTAATCCGAAACGGATGGGTGAACTGGACAGTCATCCAGAAGATGAACTGATCCGTTTTATTTATGTATATAAATGTATGTTACCTAATGAATAACACAAGTTAGTTTTCTCTCGCTCATTTATTCTGGAGTTACCCTGGCTTGACACCAAGAATGGTGTACCTTTGTTCAATGAAAATAATTATGCACTCTGGAAAGGAAGAATGGAGGCCTATCTCTTGGCGCAAGGTTACGAAGTATGGGACACTGTTCAAAATGGATTTAAACCAATCACTGATGAACAAGGTAAGAAGAATTTGGTAAATGATGCAAAAGAAAGGAATATTATTATCAGTGGACTTATTGAATCTACTTATCATAAGGTGTTGAGTTGTAAAACCGCCAAAAATGTATGGGAAAGCTTGAGAATATATATGCAGGTGACTCAAATGTCAAAGAAGAAAAACTTTAAATCTACAGAGCAAAGCATACTTCCAACATGTTGATGAAATAACCAACACTGGAAAGATTGGGAGAGCCTATTGATGAGAAGACTATTATACGAAACATTCTTAGAATGTTACCAGGAAGATTCAACCCAAAGGTATCGGTCTTAGAAAACAGTGCAAATATGGCGAAACTCAACAAAGAGGAATTACATGGAATTCTCATAGCATATGAAATGATACTTGATAAAGAAGAGGGTAATTCGCATTTAGAAACTGCGTTCGCTGCATCTAAGAAAACCAATAAGGACAAACAACCTTCAAAGGCAAAGACCTGCACCTGCAAGTGTGAAGAAAAGGAAGATGATGATGAAGGTTTTTCAGATGGAGAATATGCTTATTTTATGAGAAAATTAAAAATTGGTAAGGGAAAATTCAAAGGTAAACTTCCATTGATATGTTTCGGTTGTGGTGAGGTTGGGCATTTTGTAGCAAAATGTACAAGTAGAAGTGATGGAAACTCAAAAGGGAAGAAAGGATTTAAGAAATTCAACAAGCAAGGCAAGAAGAAAGGATTTAAAAGGAACTTTCTCTCTAAAGAAGGTAGCTCATCATCCAATGAAGATAGTGACAATGAAGAAGAAGCCAATGAGAGAGTACTGTTTATGGCCAAGCACAATAAACAAGAGGTATCAAACAACGAAGAAGAAGGGTTGACCATAGAATAATTTTCTAAGGAGGCAATCAAGCTTATAAAAGAGCTCAAGGATGAGAATATCTTTTCCAATACTCTTGAAGAACAAGTTCAAGGTCTCAAAATTGAAGTTGAAGAACACAAATTTATTGAAGAGTCACTTCAAAAGAAGTTGGAAGAAAGCAACCGAGAAAGGGAAGCATTAGAAGCCGAAGTAGTCTCGTTGCGTAAGGAAGTGAAGAAGGGAAGCACTTTCCAAAACTATGCCAACAACTCAAGGGCATTGGAAGAACTCATCAACAATCAACGATCTTACAACAACAAAACTAGCTTCGGTTACAAAGAAGAAGAAGCAGGACCTTCTACAACAAAATACAATGAACCTATGAGATATGACAGGCATGTAGACTTCATTAGACAAGATTCTTAAGAACAACCTTGGAAGACAAATCTCCGACAAATATTTCCATCCAGGTACCAACATATTTTGCATGGCTATTGTTATTCATGTGGAAAATTTGGTCAAAAAGCTATAGAATGTCACACGTACCCTAGGAACCAATATAATTCCAAGAGATCTATCAATATTAACCCCCAAGGCTCAATGAAACATCAATAGATTTGAACATTTAAAAAATAATATTGAATGTTACAAATGTCAAAACTTTGGACACATAGCCAGAGAATGCAGACTTGAAAATCCTCCAGAAGAATCTTCAAAGCCACAGAATGAATGAACATGAAAGAAGAAGAAGACAGATAATTGTGATCTCGCTCTCAAGTTTCAAAATAACGAAGATGTATGGTATGTTGATAGCGGTTGCTCAACACATATGGCTAGAGATAGAAAGAAATTTTTATCTCTAAAAGAGAAGAAGAATGGAACCGTGTCCTTTGGAATTGATGGATACTCAAATGTTATAGGATAAAGTACCGTCAGTCTCGGAGCAAATATGCTCTAGCCAAGAATGTTCTATTGGTTGAAAACATGAATCACAGTTTGCTCAATGTTGGACATATGTGTGATCAAGATCACACAATTCTATTCAACTCCACAAAATGTGAAATCAGGAAAGGCATGTATGGTAAAATTGTGGCCATAGCA
This sequence comes from Pinus taeda, assembly GCA_000404065.3. NCBI lineage: Eukaryota > Viridiplantae > Streptophyta > Pinopsida > Pinales > Pinaceae > Pinus > Pinus taeda. The sequence goes on from APFE030605589.1 coordinate 179,063, forward strand.
AGTCGAGCTCCAAACAACATATATGTTCTGGATGAAGTAACTAAAGCATGTATACTAGCTAAAGAAGATTAAAGATGGTTATGGCACAAACAAATGGGTCACATAAAATTTGACAATATTGTTAGGATAAGAAAAAAGGAATCAATACGAGAAACACTGAAAATATCAAAACCTTCCAACACACTAGGTGAGGCCTGTCGAAATGGAAAGTAGGCAAAATTCGGATTTAAAACAAAAGAACAATTTGCATCACAACCATTGGAATTGATACATACTAATCTATGTGGTCCTATGAGAAGAAAAGGCTTAGCTGGAGAATTATATTTCATGTTAATGATAGATGACTATACCAGGATGATAGCCATTAGTTTCCTAAAGAAAAATCTAAAGCATTTGAGTACTTAAGATCTACAAGGCATTGGTCGAAAATGAAATTGATTTGAAAATAAAGTGTCTAAGATTAGATAATGGCAAATAATTCACTTCCAAATTATTTCAGTAATACTGTGACAAAATGGAATAAAAATACAATTTTCAACAACAACAACACCTCAGCAAAATGGAGTTGCTGAAAGAAAGAACGAAACCGTACAAGAAATGGGTAGAACAATGCTGAAGGACTCAAAATTGGATGAAAAATTATGGGTTCAAGCAATTGATATGACAATATTCATTATCAATAGAAATCTTCTCAAAAATAATTGCAACAAGACCCCATATGAATTATGGAAAGGAAACCCAGCTAATGTAAAATATTTTAGAATCTTCGGAAGCAAATGTTATATCAAAAGAGGAGATCAAAAGTTGGGTAAGTTTGAATCACGTGTTGACGAAGGTAACTTTGTTGGTTACTCACTCAAAATAAAGGCCTATAAATGCTATAATCTAAGATGAAAACAGATAATGGAGAGCATAAATGTTACATTTGACGAAGATGGTGTTCTAACAAATAATGATGAGGAGATAGAATCTTTGAAACTTGAGATAGAGACTGAAAAAGGTATGGAGAAAATTCTAGAACAAGAAGCAACTATCAACCAGGAAGAAGTAAATAATGATCAACAATGTATATAGGAACAACAACAAGAATCTCCTCCAAACAGAACAAAAGAATGGATTCAAAGGAACCATCCATCAAATCAAATCATTGGTGACATAAATGAAGGAATTGGAACAAGAAAAGGTCGAAAACATAGTTCATCACAACAAGCTTACATTGCTTTTCTAGAAACCTTTGAGCCTAGTAGTTTTGATGAAGCTAGCCAGAATGAACATTGGTTAGCAGTTATGAATGAATAATTGGATCAAATCGAGAAGAATAATACCTGGGAATTAGTTCCATGACCAAAAGATAAAAATGTCATTGGAACTAAATGGGTGTTCAGGAACAAAGTGAATGAATATGGACAGGTTACTAGAAACAAAGGAAGATTGGTTTGCAAAGGCTATGCACAAGTGGAAGGAATTGATTTCGACGAAAAATTTGCAACAATTGCCAGAATGGAAGCCATTTGGATGTTTCTCACTTATGCATGTTCAAGAAAAATAAAAGTCTACCAAATGGATGTTAAGTAATCATTTTGAATGGTGAATTAGAATAAGTTTACATCGAACAATCTGAAGGTTTTCTACTATCAGAAAAAGAAGACTATGTTTGCCTGTTAAAGAAGGCTATGTATGGTCTCAAGCAGGCCCCCAAACCATGGTATGCTCGTCTTGATGGATATCTATGTTAGCAAGGGTTCAAGAAAGGTACTGCTGATAGCAATCTTTATGTACAAATAGATAAAGATAATTTAACAATTGTTGAGGTATATGTGGATGATATAATCTTTGGTAGCAATGATGATCGACTAAGTAAGAACTTTGCTACAAAGATGCAAAGTGAGTTTGAGATGTCTTTACTTGGTGAGTTGACATACTTCTTAGGGCTTCAAATATCTCAGCAAGAGAAAGGAATATTTATATGTCAATCCAAGTACATCAAGGAAATGCTTAGGAAATTCAAAATGGAAGATTGCAAACCTATCCTTACTCTGATGGTAACAGGCTTCATATTGAGCATAGATGACTCATTTAAGGATGTAGAGCAGAGGTTGTACATATCTATGATTGGTAGTCTTCTATATCTAACAGTCTCCCGACTAGATGTTATGCAAACAGTTGGACAAGTAGCAATATTCCAAGCAGCACAAAAAGAATCACATATTATTGTCGTCAAAAGAATTATTTGATATCTGAAGGGCACAACTGAATATGGCTTGGGGTATCCCAAGGGAAGTAATCTCATTATTCAAGCCTTTACAGATTTAGATTGGGCAGGAAGCATTGATGATTGTAAGAGTACTAGTGGAGCAACATTCTATCTAGGTGGTTGTCTTGTATCATGGTTGAGAAAAAAGCAAACCTCAATCTTGTTATCTACAACGGAAGCAAAATACATTGCAGTGGAAACTTGTTGTACTCAAGTCCTTTGGATGAAACAAAATTTGCAAGATCTTCAAGTAAAATTCAGTGAGCATATTCCCATCTTCTACGATAACACCAGTGCCATCAGCATCTCCAGAAATCCTATCATGCATTCAAAAACAAAACACATTTTGATCAAATATCATTTTTTTAAAGAACAAGTCGCTGAAAAGAATATCAAACTTGAATATGTTGGTACAAAAGAACAAATCGCTAATATATTCACTAAACCTTTACCTCATGAAGCATTTGAATATCTTTGCCAGAAGCTTGGGATTCTCCCAAGTTCTCATTAGATTTTCCTTATTCATAAAATAAAGGGAGAGTGGAAGTGTGTACAATTTGCCAGGATGGTTGTGTGACAGGGGGAGTTACCCTTTTCCATTGATGTCAAAGGGGGAGAGAAGGCAGTAGGAAGAGGTGACTTGATCGCAGGGGGAGTAGTTGTGTTGCCATCAATACCAAAGGGGGAGATTGTTGATCTAAAGATGATCTAAGGTTGCCATTGATGTCAACCCAAGAAGCACCAAGGATGACCCTGAAATTACATGGCACATTGGGCATCATCATTCATGGTTTCTCATCTCATAACCATTATAGGAATACTTTACTAAAAAATATATTTCTATCGGTATATAGCTCTCCTCGTAATTCATCACGGTTGTAAGTTATTCAAGATTGAAGTTAGTAACCCCAATGAGTGGGCTAAAACCCCATGGGCTTGTGGCATCGCATTTATCATTTATTTTGGTCATTGAATAAGCAATAATTAATATGTTTTTAATCTCCTAAAATCCCTCCAACATTCTCTATAGAAGCCCATCTCAACTCTATAAAAAGAAATCTCATATATCCTCCAAAAGTAGTGATCGTGGAATTTTCGCTATAACTTTATTTCTGCAAAGTCATAGATGCTGAAATTAAACCCATTTTAGCTGAAATCCTGATGAATGTCATGACTGAATTTAATATCTTGGTTCACTATATTGTTGGAGATATGATCTGTGGAAGTTAGGGTATTTGGAGGCTCCCAAATTTCATCTCAAAGAGGAAACCTTGAGAAAATCATCATAACTCTCTCTCTGAGAAGTGGATTGGAATTCTATAAAAAGTGGCGGATAGTGCACGGAATGTAGCTTTTTTTGTATAAATTTCAGAGCCAAAGGAGGAAATAGTGACACGTAGCATGCCATACAAGTTCTCTCTACTGAACTACTCCATAATTAGGTCATTGTGAGAGATTGGGCATAACGTTGCCTTGAAGAATCCAAATTAGGTCAGAATTGTGGCATTGGAAATAAGACTCAGAGGGCGAATATAGTATCGAATATCACATATTGGGGATCTAAGATCATAGAGATACATTAGATTCAATATCGTGCTCCTAGAAGGCAAGAAAAAAAACTAGATCAAGTGCTACAAAGAACTAGACTTTCTAGGGCAGCAAAGAGCAAGGTGCAACAAAATGATGCAGCAGAGGTAAGCTCCATGTAAGTATCTTTTGTATATGCATGTTCATCTCTTAATTGCATTAGGTTATTTGTGTTGTAAATTTTTGTTGTTTTTTAGCACTGACATATGCTCTGCAAGATGAGGTAAGTTTTGCTATTGTCATGTCATGGGTATTTCCTTGAAGACTTTTTGTAGGTATTATATATTCATCATGTTATCACCCTAATTTTTTTTTTAACTTTGGAAAGTTTTCCTTGTTTCTAGTCATGGTTTTATAATAAGTTTTGAGTCATTGCATGCTTAAAGGGATAAGTGATAGAATTAGAGTCTCAAAAGTGTCACTCTCATTTCCAAACCCTTCTTCTAGTCATGGTGTTAAGGGGTCTCTAGGTCATTTCATGCTTAAAGGGTTAGGTCATAGGGTTGAAGACTTTTGGGCCCAGCTGTTGCTTTATGCTATGGACTATAATCAATAATGAAAAGAGGTTTTCCTAAATAGATCTGAGTTCTCATGGGGTTAATCTTTTCTTGATTTATATGTTACTTTGAATAATTTTCAATAGATCTTATTGCTATTACTCAGAATTTGTAATCTTATGCTCTAACTTCCTTTAGTAATGGGATGGCTGTGTTTTTTCTGTATCTTGTGAGTAAATTATCTTTGAACCACTAACAGTAAGTTTCATTACTATTATTCAGAATTCATAACCATATGCTCTGACTTCCTTTAGTAATAGAATTACTGTGTTGACCTATTTTCTTGAGTGAATTATCCTAGTTTGAAAACCCGTTTTACCACTGAATCTATTAACTTGTTGACTCCATAGCCCAATGGTACCAAGCCTTCATATTTCAACCTAAAAACATACAAAACCACAAACCAAAGAGTTATTCATCTATCTATAACTTATATCATTAACCCTTGAGAGATCCCTCTCAAGCTGACGAGGCTAAGCCTCAGCTAAAAGATTGGTTTGAAATAGTTACACAGAGGTAGTCTGATCAGCATCCTATCAAGGTCCTATTTTGGTGATAACATTTTGGTGCATCTGTCAGGAGTCTAAAGATATACATATCCCGAAAAATCATGAAGTTGAACTCTTGAAGGTAGCAGGAGCTTTAGAATCTATTCGAGGCTACAAAACGACCTTAGCAACTCCACACATCAAATAACAAATTGGAATGTGACTCCACTACTAAGAAGATCAGTTGCCTAGATGAAGTTTCAGGATGAGTTCCATTGCAAGTCTCAGGATGAGTTCCATTGCAAGAAAAAATTCCAAGTATGCTCCTATGAATTGGTCTCATATCTCTGGTTTTCCACATCCTATGCCAAATGTTGATTGGTTAGATGATCTTCCAGTATTCAGAAATGAAAAGAAAGACAATGCTGCTCTTCATTTAGTTAGGTTTCATCTGCATGTACGTAGTCTTAAGGTTCAGTTCCCTGAAGACTGTCTTATGAAGATGTTTATGAACACTCTAGAAGGAAAAGCATGGTCTTGGTATAAAGGTTTAGGAGATGGTTTATTGTATTCTCTTTCTAATTTTCATGATGAATTCTATGAGATGTATAAAGAATGTCATCCTACCTTATTGTTGGTCAAATATTGTTGTAAACATTCTGTGAGTCTTATTCAATATTTGGAGGTTTGTTATGATTGAATTTATGGATGAAGAAATTTTAGAGGCTCTTCATAACAATACATTTCAACAACTAGAAGAAAGGATAACATCCCATGACATGCAACATAAAAACCAGCAAGAGTATACCTATGAAAATCATATTACATCCTTCGAGATTAATGTAGAGATGCAGTAGACTTGTCAGTCTTCGAATCATAATGAAGATGAAAATAATTGCAAACACTAAGAAGAAATACTAGAATAAATTTTTTATAAATTGATCATTTCTATAATTCCTTGCAGCAAATTACTTCAAAGAATGATCATAATAGGGAGGAAAATTACATTGTCTATGGGAATCATGCAGAAAAGCAGTTGGATAACTTATCAAATAAATGTTGTGTGACTAAAGATCAGTTGTTAGAAGTAACATGATGTTATGAGGATCATCACGCTGATCATGTATTCTAGGATCATATAGCTAAATACATGGAAGCGTTTTACTCTCCAGTGTTTAAGTTTTTCTATGAAGATCAGAGACAAGTTCAGTGGCAGTGGTCATCACAATATCATAGTTGCTTTGAACTCCAATGCAATAAAAGAAACTCAAATATTAGATAAAACAAATGATTGGCTACATTTGAAATTTCACATTGATTGAGCTGAAAGAGGTTTACAATAGATAGGGTAGGTAGGTAGGAAAATGCAAATAAGCTCCAGGTTGATTGGGCAATTTTACTTGGTACAGTTTGAAGCAGATTGGGCAAAATTTTAGAGTTTTTATTTTTAAAGGAATGGATTGCAGCACTAGAGCTACTAGTTCTTAGCATACCTTAGGGGGCATACTATCCCTAGTGGAGCCACTGTTATCACCATATTTTTTTTTAAAATTTGGAAAGTTTGCCTTGTTTCCAGTCATGGTTTTATAATAAGTTTTGAGTCATCACATGCTTAAAGCGATAAGTGATAGGATTAGAGTCTCAATAGTGTCATTATCATTTCCAAACCCTTCTTCTAGTCATGGTGTTAAAGGGCCTCTAGGTCATTTCATGCTTAAAGGGTTAGGTCATAGGGTTGAAGACCTTTGGGCCCAACTACTACTTTATGCTATGAACTATAATCAGTAATGTAGAGAGGTTTCCCTGAACAGATATGAGTTCTCATGGGGTTAATATTTTCTTGATTTATATGTTACTTTGAATCATTTGCAGTAGATCTTATTGCAATTACTCAGAATTTGTAATCTTATGTTCTGACTTCCTTTAATAATGGGATGGTTGTGTTTTTCCTATATCTTGTGAGTAAATTATCTTTGAACCACTAACAGTAAGTTTCATTACTATTGCTTAGAATTCATAACCCTATGCTCTGACTTCCTTTATTAATAGAATTACTGTGTTGACCTATTTTCTTGAGTGAATTATCCTAGTTTGAAAACCCCATTTGCCTCAGCTTCCATGTCTAGAAACTTTGCCACTGAATCTATTAAATTGATGACTCCATAGCCCAATGGTAGCAAGCCTTCATCTTTCAACCTATAAATATACAAAACCACAAACCAAAGAGTTAGCCATGTATCTATATCTTATATCATTAACCCTTGAGAGATCCCTCTCAGGTTGAGGAGGCTAAGCCTCAGCTAAAATATTGGTTTGAAATAGTTACACTGAGGTAGTCTGATCAACAGCCTATCAGAGTCCTATTTTGGTGATAACACATCAAGAGAATACTCAATGCATAATCTAATATTCTGAAGAGTGAGAAAGGGTAGCATGACAAGTGCATCAAACAAGGTGCAGAACAACAGTAAGAAATTCACCACATGAAGTCTTCAAGTGGGTAGCACTGCATATAGTCATTGTAAAAGTATCATTGTATAGTCATTGTAAAGGAATCATTGTAAAAGTTGTACAAGTGTATATCTACCAAGAGTTGAATAGGTAGTGTTAGGAGGTCAAGGATCGTTATTAGGTGGTTGTGCATGAAGTCACCAACAGGTTCAAGCCTATGAAAGCTTTAGGGTGTTAAGGTGGTGCTAGAGTGAATTATAGCTCATTGGGTTTTGGGGCATCCGTTTAATTGACTATTGAAGAATCTCGGGTGTTGGAGCATCCATCCAGTGGGAGATGGAGAAGAATGTTTGTCTAGATTCTAGGAAATTGGAGCTTTATTTTCAATTGGAGTTGAATATTAAGGAATTATTAGAAAAGTCTTGAGGTGGTTTTTGTCCCGGAGGGGGTTTCCACCTTAAAAAATGTATGGATTTGTGTTCCTTTTGTTTACTGCTATCATTGTACAAACATTGATAATAATTGAAGATTAGCTAATGCTTTGAAAGATTAATAATAATACTAATTGAAAGGAATATTGATTCACCCCCCCCCCCCCCCCCCCCCCCCAAGTATTTCCAACACATGGAACTATTTACATCCATATACATATGTACATAAACCAACATCATCAAAACATATACCAAAACATATACCAAAGCATATACCAAAATCACACCAAAACATAAAGCCAAAATTGCTTTGCCTCAAATGACAAACAATGAAGGATACATAGCCCACATCTCATCTGCCATCTCCCATGTATCTTTATTAGGCCCAAAGTGCTTCCATTGTACCTTAACTTCCTCGATTGCTCAGTTTTGGAGCATGAGCACCTTTTTCTGCAATATATACTATGGCTCGGATGGAATTCTCCATTCAGTTCCACCTGCAATATAGACCAGGCAATCACATGATCAACATCCTTAACATACTTCTTAAGCAACGACACATGAAAAACATCATGGAATTTCATTGTCGGAGGCAGTGCAATTCGATAGGCTACTGGTCCAATCCTCTCAATGATACTGAAGGGTCCACAAAACCGTGGTGCCAGCTTGGCACATGATCCAATCTACAAAGAGTTCTTCTTCGGATTGATGCAAAAAGACACCTGTTCCCCAACTTGGAACTCCTTGAACAACCTATTCCTATATGCATAAATCTTCTGCCTATCCTATGCTACCTTTAGATTCTTCTTGATTACCTAAATTTCCTGTTTCATGTCTGCCAACATATTTGGTCCAATCAACATCCTATTAGCCGGATCATTCGAACTGATAGGAGTGTTACAATTCCGCCCATACAATGCCTCAAAAGGACTCATCCTCAATGACCCCTAATAACCGTTGTTTTATGTGAACTCTACCAAAGGGATATACTCTTCCCACTTCTGCTACCAATGCATGATACACATCCTCAACATGTCCTACAATATCATGTTGACCCTCTTTGTTTGTACATCTATCTGTAGATGATAAGTTATGCTGAAGACCAAATCTATGCCCAAACCTACAAATAACTCTTTCCAAAACTTGTATGTGAACTTCACATCCTTGTCTGACACAATCTTCTTCAGAACACTGTGTAATCTAACCACATCTTAGATGAATACTTGTGCTACATCACTAGTTGAGAATGTATACTTCATTGAAATGAAATGTGTAAACTTTGTCAATCTGTCCACAATGACCATAATGGAATCATGTTGTCCCACTGTCTTTGGAAACCCTATGATGAAGTCCATTGAAATGACCTCCCATTTCCACTCTGGAATTGTGATCGGTTGTAGTAGTCCACTTGGATGCTTACATTTTGCTTTCACTCGCTGATAATCAAAACATATAGCCACAAAATTTGCTACATTTATCTTCAGATTTAGCTAATAATAAAATATATTCATTGCAGTTAATGTATTTTGATATCCTGGGTGACCTGAATAAGGTTTCACATGAAACTCCCTTAAGATCACCTTCTTGAGCTAACTGTTATCTAATACATATATCCTATCTCGAAATCTAACCAACCCATCTACTTGACATCCTGCTGACTTAAGCAATCTGCGAGAAGTTCATGATGAACCTCCTATAGTAGCCTCCCAAACCCATGAAATATCTCACCTCATCTACATTCTTAGGAGCTACACACTCCATGATGACCCTTATCTTCTTTGGGTCTACTGTAATGCCTTCCTTGGAGACAACGTGTCCCAACTAGTGTACCTTAGTCTGAAAAAACTACACTTGTTGAGCTTAGTATACAACTTATGCTCCCTTAACAACCTCAACACTGCGGCTAAATGATCAGCATGCTATTCCTCATTTTTAGAATATATCAGTATATCATCAATGAAGACAATGGAAAACTTATCCAAATATGGACGCAACATGCTATTCATCAAAGACATAAATGTAGTTGGAGCATTATTTAAGACAAATGGAACAACGATGAACTCATAATGCCCATACCTAATCCAAAACGCAATCTTGTAACTGTATTCCTCTTTGATGCATACCTGATGGTATTTTTATCTCAATTCAATCTTCAAGAACACTGCTACTCCCTTTAGCTAATCGAACAAATCATCAATCCTCGATAAAGGGTACCTGTTCTTGATGGTCACTTTGTTCGACTACCTGTAGCCAATGCATAATATGAGTGTACCATCTTTCTTCTTGATAAACAAGACTGGTGCACCCCAAGGTGATACACTTGGCCTAATGTATCCCTTGTCCAACATTTCCTTTAACTGCAACTTTAACTCAACCAACTTAAGTGTGCTCATCCTGTAAGGTGTTTTTGATGCTAGAGTTGCCCCTGGCACTAAAATGATACAAAATTCTAGCTCCTTGTGAGGTGGAAACTCTATAATTTCCTTAGGAAATACATCATGAAACTGTTGCAAAACTGGGTACCTATTCAACACATCTATATCTTCGACTTCCTTACCCTTATCACTAGAGATATGCACTGCGAATAACTTACACCCTTTCCTGTGACTATGTTTTCTTACATAGTTGTCAACATGCTAACTGATGTAGCTTTCTTCTTACCCTGTAATATTCTTGGTTCTCCATTTTCATCAACACACTTAATGGCTTTATCGTAATAGTCTAACTCGGTTATATGAAGATACGAGCAATCCATGCCCAACATCATACTATATGAACCCAACGATAATACATTCAAATGTGTTATGGTAGGCATAACTGTTATAAACATTTTTGGGCACTTCAACCCCAATCATAAATGTCCATAAACTGAGGGCTCCTAAGTCCATAAAAATGTTGCTTCACTGCCTAAAGGAACAAGGTCAATTGATTACATCATCTCCCAGAAGTTATCCACTGAAAACTGCTCATAAATGGTCAAAAATGGACCATACTAAAAGCTCAATGCAGAGGGTGCGATGCATATCACCTTCCCAGTGTACAAGGTGCGATGCATATTGATTTGATCCTCTATAGGGTGCGATGGTCGGGAATGGACAAATGGAAGGGACAAAAATGCGAGGTGGAAGATCATGGAATCTTCTAGAAGCTTCCCCTATGACACTTGCCTCTTTGTTTCTCGACTAGGGATGAGTAAGAGATCATCATTCTCCAAGTGGAAGCAAGAAATATCAGAGAGAGGACACTAATAAAGATCCCAGAAGATGACTCACCTCTCTGTAATCATCTATATATGGATCCCTCATCACAGAGATCCAGAGGCTGGAATTTTGTATCTTATAGAGAAGTGCTATTGGTTTTTTGGTGTACATTCATAGTGTTGGGTGATCTAAGCTTTGCTTGAGGTGAAGAAGGGCTTCCTAGCTGGAGGATGATGCTGGGTCAGAACATATGGTTGTAATACTCTTGCTACTTTTCATCTTAATAAAGTTATTCTTGTTTTCTTCCATATTCTTGTGTACTTGTTTATATATGAATTTATATGGTTAACACACATCTAATCCTGTGTTATTTATGAATATAGATCTTTTTTTCTTCGATAGTAGTATGTTGTTGTGATTCCACAGGTTCTTTTTGAAGTTGGGCAGACGAAGAAGAAGTGGTGAAGCTCTATCAAGAAGGAGAGGAAATCAAGCACAAGACTCAGGTTGGTCTCCTTGGTTCTCCTCTTGTCTATTTTCATAAAAGAAAACAGTAGTAGACTTTACTTGTTTGTTTCTAAGATAGCCACCCATCTTAGTGGGAATTGCAGCATCCAAGTGGACACTATTCCCGATAACAAAATGGTGACTCCACTGGGGAGCGACTAGATTACTTGTTAGCCTATCTATCCTTGTTTGTTTTATAAACTTACAAACAGAGCCTGAAGTCAAGCCAGCTAGCCTTCGAACTGCATTTGTTATACAAATGCAAAATAGATCAATGCTGCTTCAGTCTATCTCTGGGTTTTGTTTATGAATTAAACAATAGATATACAAGCAATCTAATTTCCCTAAGTGGTGGCTCTAGTAACCTCTTTAGATCACCCTTGTGTTTTACATACATTGATCATTACTTACTTGGCCTAAACACCTGAACTGAATTGCAAACTATGAGTGAAACCCTGTTCAAAGTCTCGCATTATTACCATCGCACCCTGCCTTCAAGGCAGACAGTATGTATCGCACTTCCCGAGTGCAGTAGGTGCGCTGCATACTGATTTCAGTGTGTAACAAGTGCAATGGTTAGGAAGGGTTAACCTTACCCTCAGACTGTGGTTTTTCCTCACTGTTTTCAGTCCTATTCAGGAGTTTTACTATCTGTAGTCAGTGTACTTCTGTGAAAACCCCCTTCTCTTGCATTATTCTGCCTCCTTAGTGCAAAGAACTGTAAATGTTTTTTTATGTATTGTGCGCCATTTTCAGTTCTCTTTTGCAAAAAAGTAGCATAGTCGAACTGTCGTCTCTAGATCTGAAAGTGTCGTAGCTGTCGTTTTCATTTTTGGAAAGCAATCCCATTGTTCTTGATAGTTGATTATATAGTTAATATTGCATAGGATTTGAATTAGTAGTTTTAAAGTGTCGAAAAGAAATTTTCATTTCAAAATCGCAAAGTGTCTCTCTTGCTTTCACTTCAATTTGAAAAAGAATTTTGTTGAGTACGGTCACTTTAAAAGTAATTCAGATTTGCACATAGCTTTCTTAACATCATTCATATATTAAGAAGGCTGAAAACAAATACATGCATGTGCATTTGCATTTTGATTGCTTGGTTTGATTTAGGACTGTGCATTTAACGTGTGCTCTGTGCTCTTTGAAGAAACAATTCTTGACTTTCTTCCCTTAGTAGCTATGATTTTCATTTTTGAAAGAAGATTAAACGTTTGTTCATCATCTTAGACTGCATTTTAGGAATTATATACACATCACGCAGTGAACCTGAAAGGAAAATTGTTATGCAAGATCAACTTAAAATAAATTCAATGAATCTAACAACGCTTTGGAACTTAACGCACAACATCTAGAGGTCTAGGCTAGAGACGTATTCCGACGTTGTAAAGCCTGGTAACTATTGTTTTTAGTGTTGGTTGGGTGATTCCTCCACTTTGAGACGGCAAGTTCCAGTACGGACTTGTGCTCCCACGTACCGTCGAGTATATATTGGGAGACCACAATAGACTGCATCCTTTATCCTTAGGAAGCTGCGTCTGCTGCCCTATCGATCGTAATGCACTGAACACAGCATTCGGGAAGATTGACTGCCGTACCGTAAAAAGCATTTTGTAGTTTTGTGATTGGTTTGGTAATCCTCTTTGCCTGGATCTCCAGAGAAGTCCATTTTTCTCCTTTTCAGACTCCTTAAAGGAAAAGGTCCTCTGAGCACTTGTCACTTCAGGCTCAATAAAAATCGAAGGCGACTAGAGTCATCTTTTGTTTTTTCTTGACTCTTTAAAATTGAAAAAACAAGTTGTGTCAAAGCGTCTAAAATTTATTTAATTCGAAAAAATATTTTTCCCTTTTTATTTTGAGTTGATCAAGTAATCCGCAATCGTGGAAGAAAGTCAATCAAAACCCCGTCGTTCGCGGAGACTTACGAGTCAACCGTCATTGACTCCGGAAACGAAACCATTCCGGACGAAGCGAACTCGTTTAACTGGATCAAAGTCCCCTAGGTTGGCTGGAGCAAGCACTCCAACATCCTCAGAGACTCTGGTTACTCCGAACATTTCTGGTATCCCTACCTCTACAGAGAAAATTCCACAACAACGAAAGGACATTACAACTGATCCTAGTGTGATGGTTAACACTTCTATTCCTGAATTGGCTCCATCTATAGCCGATTTGGAAGGTGTTACTCCCCAACCGTCTGCTGCTGCAGAACTTAAATCTTCTTCAGCACTAGAAATATTTTACGGACCTGACGGTCTGCCTCTTCCGCCTATATTGATTTCCATAGAAGAGATTGTGGAAGATCCTCCATCTAGCACTCCAACGCAACCTGGAGCTGGGATCGCCCTGTATCCTTCTTCATCAGAAAATATTCACCTGCCCTCGGAAGTTACTGAAGAATCACTGAGGAATCTTTTGGATAGGCTTAATATGTCTGAACAACCGTCAACATCAAGGACTGTGTGACCTGACACAACAACATCAGAAGCTCCTTCTGCTATTCTGAAAATGTTCACCGGCGTGCCATCTATCCCAACCAGCTTTCAATCGTTGGATGGAGTCCATCCAGGGGCTATTTCGACAGTATGGACTGTTCCTGCTTGTTCGTTCAGAATTATATCTGGAATCCCTTATGTTGAGTCTCGACAAATTAATCCATCACAAGGTCAATTTGGGCAAACTGGTCCCCAAAGGCAAATCATTACTTTGAGTACTGGATTACCATCGTATGGAGGGCCATATACCCTTTCATTGTCTTCCTCGGAAGGACAACCATGCGTGAGTTCGCAAAAAAATTTGGGTTATGCTGGAATCACAACTAGCGGTTGGATGCCAATCCTGTCTCAACAACCAAGAGTTGTATGCTCAATACAACAAAGTTTACCTATGACAAACATCCCCACTATGCCAGCTATTGTGGCAGTATCGCAAGTATAAGAATCACCAGTTGTATGCCAACCTCAAGTTTTGTAGGTTGCAATGCAACAATCTGTTGTACCTCCGACACAACCACAATCACCAACTAGTGGGATGGCATAGGTTCAAACAGGGAACACCAATCCCCATCTTGGTCAAACAGTCAGTACTGGACAACAGTCCATGGCTTCACGACCGTGGCTGGTGCAATACCAACAACTGCAATTCCAGCAGGCTTACCAAGGATATGAGCAACAAGTCTTTGCAAGTAATGGGCAACCGTATCAACCATATCATAATGGTTATGCCCATCATCCTTACCAAAGTTACTAACATCAAATGCATTATGCTAGTATGCAAAGGCCGACTGCTCAAACGATTCCGTCTTATCCTGGGTATGCTCAACCAAGCCTAAATCAACAGTTGCCTTTTGTGGAACCTTTAGAGTTACCAGATCTAAGTTGACTAACAAACGATCCAATTGCCTACGCCCCTTGGTGGCCGGCGATTCTGCATAAACTTCCGTCGGATATTCCTAAATTTAATGGAAATCCGGGGAAGACCCATCGAATCATGTGATGACCTTTCATCTATGGTGTTCATCAAACACTCTCAATGATGATTCGATTCGGCTTCACCTCTTTTAGAGCACGTTAACTGGTCTGGAAGTAAAGTGGTATATCGAACTGCCTAGAGCTGCGTTTGATAACTTCAGTACCCTAGCCACAACCTTTTTAACCCATTTTCAGTTACCTATCAGGTACGAAACAGGAACTGAGCTACTTACCAATTTCAAACAAACGACAACCACTCACATATCCGATCATATTCATGAGTGGTGACGTCATCGTAGAATGGTAAAAACATATGTTCCCGATCAGCTATTGGCTGAATGATTTATTAAGTCACTGTTACCCGCTATTACAGAAGATGTGGCAAAGGGAGGAGTCATCACTGAAGAGCAAGTTATTGCTCGTGCACAATATCTAGACTTGATCTATACTCAGTCCGGCACGCTCTATGATAAAATCCCTGATGCTCCTAGACCAGATTTTTCTGTTCCTCCGCCTCCTAAATCAAACAAAGACTTTCATGCCGGCGATGGTGTGATAGGTACGACAAGCACTAAAACCGCAAAGGCTACATTGAAAAAGGCCCGCACGATTTCGAGTCAAAATGCAAATGAGGAACTTCTAGCCTCAGAAGTAAATGTCGTGTTGATAGACAAAGGCAAAGAAACCAAGCAGCCAGGAGGCAAGAAGAAAAAACAACAGAAGAAGAAAAACCAGGAGGACTCGTCTCCTAGAAAATCTTCTGTGAACCCTTCTGGGAATGGGAAACCAAAAACTCCATGTCATATATGTGATGAGGATCACTGGACCAGAGATTGTCCATATAAAGAAGAACTTAGAAAATTTTTCAAAATTTTGAAAACCTCTGTTGTATTAACAGATCCATTTCCAAACCCAGGAACAAATTTGGTTGCTAACAAAAATGCTTCCCCGTCCCAAGTGCTAATGTTGTCAGTTTCAAAGCAACTGAATGATGCTCTATCAACGACAAGGAGTAAAGATTACAGGATCCACAGATGTTGAACAACAAGGATAACGATCAACCTAGTAGTTCAACAACGACTTCGACCAAAGTCATGCCACCCATCCTTCCTGAATTAACAATAAAACTGCCAAAGGGAGTAGTACACAAATCGACATTTGATCCTCGTGCCCGAGCAGCACAACACTATAATATAGTGGAGGATTTAGCTCAATCGCCATCCACGATGTCAACTCTTGAGGTACTGAAAAATTTCCCCTCCCAAAGCAGGCTTTATTATCAGCAATAGGTGGGATTGACCCAATGGATTCCAATCTTGTATCTTTTAATCACAAAGGATACGACCCTCAGTTACCAGCTCAACTAGCTTTCCTCATTCAAGTGAAAGCCCTCAACAAAACTATTCATAGAACAATTATTGATGAGGGGGCATCCACATGTATCATGTCGATGAGTTGCTGGAAAACTCTAGGGTCTCCGTCCTTGTTGTGATCATCAACGACACTGAAAGCATTTGATGGACGAACATATACCCCGTATGGGATACTAAGTAACTTGCAAGTCGAACTAGGGGGCAAAACAGTATAAATCGATGTTGAAGTCATTGACGGAAATCTCGATTACAACATCCTACTGGGAAGACCCTGGATATATGCCATGGCAGCCGTTGTGTCGACCTGCTTTAGGAAAATTGCATTTCCTTCCCAAGGAGGAATTACAATCATTGACCAACAAACTTTTCTCCCCAATAGTTCACAAGTTATGGGAAGCATTCCGATGATCCATGGAAGCCCTAGCATGCTTCATAATATCAGAGTAGGCCTACTAAAAGACCCTACGTTAATGGGAACTTTTACCCTACCGCCTCCTACGAATTTGGCGGAAGTGGCTAATGTAGGAACCTATAATATGATATCTTCCATTCAAAAGATGTCAGAAAACGATGTTAAAGTGGATCATTCGCAAGTTTTGCCTCTAACCCCACCGGAAATATTATAGAAATCAATGTTTTCGGCATGGGAGGCAAACCCGCATCAACGCTCGTCGAGCGTTTGGATAGATAGGTCTAAGCAATATGGCACCCCTTCAAAGCCTTGGTCGCAAGTACACTCTACAGACGAAGGAATCATTCAATCAATGATGATTGATGGGGCACCATGGGAAGATTACCACCATCGTTCCCATCTTCTGAACTGGAAAGAATATAATTCCGACGACCTACACCATCCTTCATTATTTGACTTTCTCACGAATACTGTAAATATGGTGGATTTCGAGAGAAACCTATCCAATATCGAAGAGACTGCTGCCATAAATATCTCAACCAAAACAGATGTTGTAGAGAATATTCATGTTGGAAAATCTTGTTCTTCTTCAGAACTGGAAATATATAGCACTCTCTTTTGCGAGTTTAGAGATGACTTTTATTGGTCATATGATGAAATGCCAAGTATCGACTCGAGCATAGTTGAACACGAAATTAACATGTATCCAGATGTCAAACCGGTACGACAACGGCTAAGGCAAGTGCACCCCAAGAAAGTCGTTGCCATTAAGGCGGAAGTTGAAAAACTCCTCCATGTTGGTTTCATTTACCCCGTTCCTCTAACCAATTGGGTATTGAATATTGTTCCTGTGATGAAAAAATAGGGAATGATTAGAGTGTGTGTCGATTACAGGGATGTAAATCAAGCTTGTCCAAAAGAAACTACCCTACACCCTTTATCGACCAGATAATTGATAAATGCCGGATGCGAAATATTTTCATTTATGGATGGATTTTTTGGGTATAATCAAATAAATATCAGCCCACAGGACCAGTCAAAGACTACATTCATTTGTCCGTGGGGAACATTCACATATCACAAGCTACCCTTTGGTTTGAAGAACGCAGGGGCAACTTTTCATAGAGCAATGAACTATGCTTTCCATGACATCAAAAACATCGCTCAACCTTATCTCGATGATCTCCCAGCTCATTCGCGAAAGCGGACCGATCATCCACGCCATTTGAGAGCAATATTTCTATGTTTCCGACACTACAAGATATGACTCAATCCGCACAAATGTGTGTTTTGTGTAAGTTCTGGTCATTTACTTGGCTTCATAGTCTCAAAGGATGGGATTCGTCTCGATCCTTGCAAGGTTCAGGCAATCATCAATTTGCCTCCACCTTCAAACTTGCTTCAGATTCAAAAACTCCAAGGGAAAGAAAATTTCCTCAAGAGGTTCATTCCAAATTACATTGAACTAGCTAAAGGAAGTACCCTTCGTTTGGGACCAGGTCGTGCAAGCCTCCTTTGATGCTTTAAAGAAATCTCTAATACAAGCGTCATTAATGTATGCTCCTGATTATCAGAAAGACTTTAACCTGTATCTGGCTGCAACAGATACGACCATGGCAATGGTTTTAGTTCAAGAAGACAATGGAATTGAACATCCTATATATTATTTAAGCCGAAACTTAAATGATATGGAAATGAAATACTCCTACGTTGAAAATCTTGCCCTCGCGGCTGTTCAAGCAATACAAAGATTTCGACACTACGTCCTCTTTAGGAAAACAACCATTTTATCATATTGCAACCCCATGACTTATATATTGTCATGACAGTTGCTGGGGGGCAAATATTCAAAATGGATAGCAATTCTACAAGAGTTTGATTTGGAATTCAAAAAATCCAAATCAAAGAAAGCCCTCGTATTCGCGGAGTTACTATGCGATCTCCCATCATCGTCCAACGATGCAACATCCGAAGAAGCAATCATGGATGAAAATTTGTTTATGATATCTTCAAGTGAATTGTGGTACGGAGATATAATAATTTATCTCCAGACACAAACATATAGGTCTAATACCTCACGCTCTGCACACCAACATATTCGATATCAAGCAAAAGACTACGTAATCGTCGGTGATACTCTTTACCATCGTGGTATCGATACAGTTCTGCGAAGGTGCCTCACCCTTGAGGAGGCCGAAAAAGTATTGAATGACTATCATTCAGGCACATGTGGGGGACACCAATCTGGTTATGCTACAGTGCAAAATATTTTGTGAGTAGGATACTTCTGGCCAACAATGTTCAAGGATTGCATAACCGCTGTTAGAAGTTGTCATGCTTGCCAAATTTTCGATAGCAAAACTAGAAGACCACCCACACCGCTGCAACTAGTAGTAGCTGTTGGACCATTCACCAAATGGGGCATAGATTTCATGACATGTAACCCCACCTCGGCCAGAGGGCATGGGTACATAATAGTTGCGGTAGACTATTTTACCAAATGGGCCGAGGCGATGCCTACATTAAACAACAGCGGCGAAACGACTGCCCTTTTCTTTTTCAATCACGTAGTCTCCAGATTCAGCTTTCCATAGGCCATAGTCATAGATCATGGATCGCATTTTCGCAATCACATGATGGTTGAGTTGGCTGCCAAATTAGGACTGTCCCACGACAGTTCTACTCCGTACTATCTGCAAGCTAATGGACAAATTGAAGCAATCAACAAAGTCCTAAAGTGCATGCTGCAAAGGATGATCAGAGTCCAAAAACGGGAGTGGAACCTAATCCTGTACTTGGCCTTGTGGGCATACCAGACATCGGTAAGAAATGCAACCGAATTCACACCTTTTCAGTTGGTGTACGGTCTGGAAGCAATCTTACCGGTTCAATGTGAAATTTCGTCCCTCAAACTCGCAGTCGACCTTCTCCCTGGAACCTCAGAAGAAGAGGCTCGTTTCTTGGAACTAATCCATTCGGATGAAACCCGTTAGGATGCAGCTTTGGCTAACGAAGCTCATAAGAAACGAGTCAAAGCGCAGTTCGACAAGAATGTCAAACCTCGCGTCTTCTCAGAAGGTGACTTGGTCTTACTTTACAACCAGGAATCTCATAAGTTGGGAGTAGGGAAATTCAAATCATTATAGATAGGTCCCTATATTGTTAAACGAGTATTAGAAAAAGGAGCCTAAGAGTTGATGGACTATGATGGGATTCCACTGGTGCAACCTCTCAGTGGGTTGTACCTAAAGTGTTACTATGCTTGATTTCGCATAGTAATCCTCGTGCTTTTGTTACATTTTTGTTTTCATCAAGAGCATTTAGTTTGGTTAAGTAATCCACTTTTTGCATTCATTGCAGATGTCGAACCTGCTGGAATCATTCGTTGGATATGCCGATGGCGCAAGTCGTAGTTCGTGGAACCTGTCTTCTGCGGCGTGGGCCATTTTAATCCCAGTTGCGAGTTAGTAAGTTTCAGAGGAGTGTGTATTGGTCGGTCTACGAACAATATCGCTGAGTACAGCGCATTGATAGAACTCCTTTATGATGCCATCACACGTGGCATATGCCGACTTGTCGTCAGGCTAGACTCACAGCTCGTCATTCTACAACTCACCGGAATCTATTCTATACGAAATCCAGCTATCTATCGCATGTTCCTAAGGGTCAAAATTTTGGAAAGACAGTTCAATTTCATCCAATATCAACATATTTCCAGAAGTTTAAATAAATTAACAGACTCATTGGCAAATTATGTGTTAGATAGACATTTGCGACATTTATAAAAGAAGCATCACATCAATATATGCAACAGGATTATGTAACTTAACCAAAATAAAGCTCCAAAAATCAAAAATATATTTCATACCTGTTATAGTCTATACATAATGTTCTGTAACCAAGACAAAATTGGTCAAATGACCCAAAACTCAAAATGCTAGGGGGCACCCTAGTCTAGTGATGCTGGTGATAACAAGTCACCGCCTGTGCAATCATGTGTAAAAGCCTAGTCCATCGACTCGGCACTCCAGTAGTATGTCGCTCCAACCGCAGAGGCAGCTCGTCGGTCCTCACATCCGGGATACCTAGGGTAAGACCCTCGATCTGGTCCTGTAGTGCTGAAAGAGTCTCGACCACATCAAGGTCGCGAAGGATAGCCCTCCCAACAGCCTCTCCTGCTGGAGCAGCCGCTGGGTATCTGCAGCGTATTGCTGGTCAAACTAGTCCAACATCTGCATGAGCACATGAGTTTTGATTAGTCTTGATCATAAGAATATAATAACATTATAAAGAACAATGAATAGAGATATGTTCAGAAGAAATTACCCATGTTACCCACTGCTCGCCAACCGGTAGCACCAAGTCTGGATCACCTCGGAAATCCATAACAGCATATGGGAACCTGGCATAAACCGTCTCCTGACGGTCAAACCACTCGAAGAAGGTCTCAGAAAAAGAAATCTGGGGCTGACCAGCGTGCCGAGACATGAGATCAACCCATCCCTGCATCCGTGGTTCAGTCGGTGGAGGTAGGCCAAGTGAAATGTACTGCGGCTGCATCAGTGGGATTCTCTCTAAGGCGAAAGTGGTTAAAATAGAACCATAACCAAAGTTCTTGGGCCTTCTACTTTTCACCTTGGTCAATTGTTCTTTCATCATAGAAAGAACTGCATCACACCAATTGAACACCTTCGGTTCAAGGCATTCTAAAGCATACTGCATGTAAGATCTGTTGGCTATGTGAAGGGCAGAACTACCAGCCAGTCTAGCAAAAGTAAACAGAATGGTCCGCAAGGGTCAGTTAGTGACATCTCGGATATTGATCTTACCATTCGTACTCGGCTGAGATCCCTCTCTGCAATGCCGACGCATGTACTCCCTCATGGACTCACCCCCACGGGCGGAGCCTGATAATGAGAGAGGGGCACCATGCCTCGATAAACCGGTTAGGAAATAGATGTCCACCACTGTCAAGGGGATCGATTTGCCCCTAATCTAGAATACCTGGCTGATAGGATCTCACACATTGAGGAAATATTGCAACAAACTGATTTGTTGCCTCATGCTAGAGATACGGAAAATCTTCAACAGGCCACAGTTCCACAATGCAGCTACTGTGCCCAGATCATGTAAAGCAACAATGTCCTCTTCTTCATGCTCGCTTTCTCACCATGTAACGACCATTTTTATCCGATGAATCTCTGAAAAAAAACAAGGGAAGAGTCAGGATCTTCATTTGGTAAAAAACAGGCAAAAATTCATGAGGGAACTGTGCAAAAACTTTCCTCCCTGCGTCCATCGCACCCCAACAAGTGTACTGGGAGCGATGCATACTGACTAGTCAGTGGGAAGATCAGTATGCATCACACCTTTCGACTAAGGAAGGGTGCGATGGTCCTAGGGCGAGTTTTTCAAACCCCATAGGCTCAACAGGACAAGGAAACAAGCTCAGCATCCAAAATGAAAGGCATCCAATTGAAGAGCACAATTTTAGCTCCTACCTGGTCTGAACGACATCGAGAATTGTCCACAAAATCTCCCAGAATCCGCTGGTGAAAATCAGGGGGGAAAAGCACCTCCAGAGCTCCAACAAACCAAATTCAAATGAAATGGTAAAATGAGAGGCAAATTTGACTTTTAATTTACCATGCATGTAATTCAAGTAAAATATTAGTGTTTTTAACTCATTTATCTAGCATATGTTTTCATTTCTAATCGGTTTGATGAAGCGAATGAACTGGTAGTACAATCTTTGAAATAACGAAATGATAAGGGTGAATCAAAAACTCAATGACCATCATTGCGAGCAATGTTGTCGCAGAGTTCAAGCTCGTTAAAAAATAAACATAAGTCATGAGCCAATGTTTCTCCCAACATTTAAGCTCTTTAAAAATTAACAGGGTAAATAACCATTGTGAATGCCTTATCGCCAGCTTTTGAGTCTTGGTCGTGTTCTCACCATCACCTCCACTCTATTTTTAGCCGATCATTCACCCCCATATGATTGTTTACCCCTTCGAGGAACATCTGCGAAGAGTGATTTTGTTAGCCATCCTTGTGACACTGCCTTGATTGGAAAATTCCAAATCTTACCTGGAATCAGCTGCTACCTGAAGCCATCACTTGTTCCTCGAAAATGAGTCTTCTTTAAGCACTTTTCACCTAACTCGTAAAATATGAAAAGATTGACGAGCGATTGGCCTCTCTAGCTCGTTAAAGTCATCAGAAGTGTTATCCCTCCTCTAGATTTTAATCTTTTTGGACTTGAGGGATTATTACACAAAAAGATCGAGAACTTGTCTTGTTCAGCTCGTCAAAACTATCGAAAATTCATCCCTTTTGTATTATTTTACACTTTTTCGGACTCAAGGGATTATATGACAAAAAAGAATCGTTGGAGTCTCCTTTGTGTTTCATTCAGACTCTCTAAAATTTAAAGAGACCGAGTTATCTTTGTCGTTAAACTCGTTAAAACCAAATAGCGACAAACTCATCCAAATGGACGAGAACGAGTTTCATTGTCGCTAGGCTCGCTAAAATATAGCGACAGGTTCGCCTAGAGGGTAGATTATAGAACAATCATATGTTATCCTCCTCAAGCTTGAAAAAAATAAAGAGGTACTGGTCAGCAATGACTGGGGAAAATTGGGAAGAAAACTTGAAGAAACTTTATTAGTAGCAAGTCGCTCTTGAACATGACACTTTCCTTCGCATCCGAACCGGGTTGGGTTGTTCCGTTCACTGGTCATATCACCATTGGTCTGTCACACCATCCATCTTTGGGGTTAACGCTACCAATCCATCGTCAGTGTCGCCGATATGTTCAAGAGAAGTCATTCAGAGAATTCGCCTGTGTCTCACCCACTGCAATACATTCACTCTTCATTCCTTCATGACCGCCATCCTGAACCCTGTATTGTCAGATTGTTTTCATCTCCAAAATCATTTGCTTCATTCCATGTCGTTGATGTGGGATTCATTAAGTCCCTCTTGCGACGGGTTGCTTCTTGTCGACATTAGCTCATTATCCAAGAAGTTGACTTAGGGTCAACCCTTTCAGTGATTTGAAGCTTGCATGCCTCAATGGCAAGTTTCTCACTTTCGGCGACAGGTTTACATCAATGGCCTTTGACTGAGAGACTTTATGTGGTGTTCGACGCCAAGTCCTTTTTCACACCACGTGAATTGTACAGTAGTACCTTGAGGGTCATTGTCGTTATTGGTGATTCCTCTCACGCCTGTTAATAGCTTACATCATTGGCTCGACTCCAGAACATTTTTCACATGGATCGACTTGTACTCCGAGTGAAGATTGAACGAGTTTTGAAGACCCCGGATCTAGTTTCATCCATCTGGGCTGCGATATATTTAGGAATATAAATACATCAAGTGTACATCATTGCTGAACATATGATCATCCAAAACAAAGGATGATGTGTCCATATCATCAGTCTGTCACACAGACGATTGTCTGTCTTATGTACATGAAAATGAATTTATAAAGTTGAGCATGGGAATGCCCGCCTCAGCTAGATCATGAAAAAAATGTTGTCAAAATAATGTATTTTATTGTATCTTATTACAGGTCGCCTCCCAGCTCGGAAAAACTTCGGATCCTCATAATAAAGCATTTCACCTGACATCAGAAAGATTAACGACCTCATGCTGTAGGGGGCAACTGTTATAGACATTTTTGGGCACTTCAACCCCCATCATAAATGTCCATAAAATGAGGGCTCCTAAGTCCCTAAAAGTGTTGCTTCACTACCTAAAGGAACAAGGTCAACTGATTACATCATCTCCCAGAAGTTATCCATTGAAAACTGCTCATAAATGGTCAAAACTGAACCATATTGAAAGCTCAATGCAGAGCGTGCGATGCATATGACCTTCCTAGTGTACAAGGTGCAATGCATACTGATTTTCTCCTCTGTAGGGTGCGATGGTCGGGAATGGACAAATGGCAGGGACAAAAATGTGAGGTGGAAGATCATCGAATCTTCTAGAAGCTTCCCCTCTGACACTTGCCTCTCTGTTTTTCGACCAGGGATGAGTAAGAGATCATCATTCTCCAAGTGGAAGCAGGAACTATCAGAGAGAGGACACTAATCAAGATCCCAGAAGATGACTCAACTCTCTGTAATCATCTATATATGGATCCCTCATCACAGAGATCCAGAGGCTGGAATTTTGTATCTTATAGAGAAGTGTTGTTGGTTTTCTGGTGTACATTCATAGTGTTGGGCGATCTAAGCTTTGCTTGAGGTGAAGAAGGGATTCCTAGCTGGAGGATGATGCTGGGTCAAAACATATGGTTGTAATCCTCTTGCTACTTTTCATCTTAATAAAGCTATTATTGTTTTCTTCCATATTCTTGTGTACTTGTTTATATATAGATTTATATGGTTAACACACATCTGATCCTTTGTTATTTATGAATATAGATATTTGTTTCTTCGATAGTAGTATGTTGTTGTGATTCCATAGGTTATTTTTGAAGCTCGGTAGACGAAGAAGAAGCGGCGAAGCTCTATCAAGAAGGAGAGGAAATCAAGCGCAAGACTCAATTTGGTCTCCTTAGTTCTTCTCTTGTCTATTTTCATAAAAGAAAATAGTAGTAGACTTTACTTGTTTGTTTCTAAGATAGCCACCCATCTTAGTGGGAATTGCAGCATCCGAGTGGACATTATTCCTGGTAATAATAGCATTCAAGTCAAATGCACAAGCTCTTACCCAATGATGAACTTGTTTCTTCGTACTTGTACCCAACTGCACTAACCAAGACTCTGCATGCAGTTCCTTACTCAAACCACACTTATCCACCAATTTAGGACTAACATAGCTGTAATTAGATCTAAGGGTCAATCAAAATAGAAATAACTTGATCACAAAGCTTACCGTCCATTTCAATGATAGACGCCTGATGCTTTGCCTGTTTGTTATCCAATGGTGCATAGATACGTGGAATACTTTGACCAACATCTCCAATAGTTTCTTTTCATTACCTCTCCAATTTGGCTTCGTCTCAGTTCTGTGCTTCGATTGTTCATAGCAATTCTTCAGTTTTTGGATAACCTTCTCTATTGATCTAGCCTCATCGAACTCAATCCTATCTTTGAATGTAACCGTAAACCACTAATAAATCACTAAATATTAGCCTTCTCCTCCTTGAGGAAAGGCACATACCTCACCAACTCCAAGAATCTGATAGTGTACTCATCATCTGTCATGGATCCCATCTTTAGCTCATAGAATTCTTTCGCCCTGTCATCAAAGTATCTTTCTGACAAATACTTCTTCTTGAATAGTTGCTCAAACTCAATACAAGTCAAATTTTCCTTATTTATAGCTCTGAAATTCTTCATGTCTTCCCACCGAATGTCTTATTTTCATTTGAGACTGAATGTAGCCACTCTAGCTTTCATGTTCTCTGAATAGTCATGAAATCTGAAGAACTTCTTCATTCCTAGCAACCATGCCTCTACGTCTTGCGATTTCCTTACCTATCCATCAAAAGTAGGTGGCTTTCCTTTCTTAAAATCTTATGGGAAATACCCCTTATCACTCCTCCTGTAAGGATGATAGCGATGATGAGCATCCTGCTATCCATTTGATATTTCTTCCTACAAGGTAAATCATGTTAGCTAAACCAAATCATAATAAGCCAACGTACCTTATTATAGTTCAGGGAGGATACCTCATTTGTAAGAACAACAAATCAACGTGATACATGTATAAAATAATCATAACAGTATATAAAAACATAAAACATAAGCATATGACCATGCAACTTTCATTCTAGCTAGGGTCTAGTCATTAATGCATGAACTCAACAACAACACACACCATGACCTCATGCATGAAAGCCACTATCATTACGTCACTAGACACTTAACCACATGCAAACATGAACATGCATAATTGATGCATAACCATCCACACATATGCATAAATACATATGACCAAGCATACAAGAATGTAATCAAACATACTGCAATGATACATGTAAGTGACATAAATTGACATGTAACTATCTATACACTCACAGCAATGCATTCGACAATCACATCTCAAATTTCCCATGACAACATCACTACAACTATGAACAACATCATGCAAATGCAACAAGCACATGGAATGCAAGGGTGAGATCCACACATGCAACTAACATGCATGCATGACCAACACATAGCCCATCTAGTCCGAGTGGTGAACCATTCTTTGATACCACTTTGTAACACCCTCCTCCCACATCTACCCAAGCAACCGGCCAGCCAAGGTAAACATGTGATGAGAGACAACTATGATATGATTCGATCTCCTAAGTCATGTTAAGGAAGTGGAACCAATGGAAACACACCATACAAACATTAATTATAAGCTACAAGACCCTCAGGAACCAATCCAATACTTTAGACAACTTGCCTTGGTGTCCCACTGATATTTTGGACAATTTAAGGCTCATTCACTCCCATGTTATAGGCATGAGTGTGACCATCAACCCAAAGTCGCTCTCACAAGCTTGCCTGCCAATGACTAGAGACCAAAATTGTTAGTGCTATGCCAACAACTCTGATATTTGAGACTCTTTTTCAAGCCCAGAGATTAGGTCACTGCCCAGAAATGAACCATCTCTTCAAATCAATAAAATAATATGGAAATGACATTACCAAAGAAGCAAAAACTTGTTCAAGACATTGACTGGACCCCTACTAGCCTTGATAGACATTTCGTCAAAAATATTGCAAATGTGTAATGTACAAGTTTATTTAACAATTCTGAGAAAAGGAGTCTCATACTTAGATGAGAATTGCTAAGAACCATTGATGCCTCAACACATAAACCGTTGATCTGAATTGGGATAGATTAGTAATGCTATGCTAATTCCCCTCATTAGAATATAAATATGTGCTTCAGGTTTGACTCCAAAATAGAAGTAAAAGCATGACTTTTATGTGTTTTTACTTAAGTTCGTTTCATGAAGAAAACTTAAAACATGAAACTAAAACACTGAATGGAAGCATGCATCAAAAAGTAATGCACCAGCCATTGATAAGGAGTTCACCCCTCCTGGGCTACATCTCCTTGGATCATCTCTAAAGGCATGACCCCTTCTCATTACGCTCAATATCAAGAAAAGAAGAGTACATAAGCCGTTGAAATGGAATGACTAGTTTCTCCTTCACGAAAACAACTTCCTACAAAAGTTCTCACTCCATACACATGTTAACCTACAATTAAACATGTAAATCTTCAGCAAACACAGACATCTTATACCAAGACCCCATATTCCAACTTCCAAGAACATAAATAGTACTACAAGCCACTTGAAGTACTTAAAAATTTTTCTTTCTCCATACACATATAGAGAAAAGAAGAAATAAAGCTCTAAAAATGTTGTAATGGCAAAGCACATGGAGGTTGGAAGATCCCTGCAAGGTCATCTCTGTCTTCAAACTCCTGCATAAACTGAATCAACACTCTGGTTGACCAGAGCAACCATAGGCTTCACTTTGCAAAACTCCTGTCCAGAATTGCTCCTTTGCTCCTGAAGCTTATTCTAATGAGTTCAAAATGCCTAAAAATGGAAATTTAACCTCCTTTTGCAACTCATTTGGTAAAAAATTGCCTTAGTTATGAATTTTTTCAGTCTCTCCACAATTTTCTCCTCCAAATTTGGCTTACTACTGTTAAATTCAATATCCACAGTTAAAACTAGTAGTTCCTCTGAAATCAGCGGTTTCACCATCATTCACGCCTATTTCACGGTTAAGGGCCGAGTGGTCACATGTAGAGTGGTGGTCCGTGTAGGAATTTACAGGGTAAGTTCCTCAGACAGAACACCAAAAGGACACTGCTCACAAACAGATCAAAGATCAATACACCAGTATTTTGACGTGGTTAAAACCCTCAGAGAGGGAAACAGTCAACGGCCTGCGCCAACGTGGCTACTACAGGCAATTTATTAATAAAAGAATGAAAATTTACATAAGCTTCTCTCATGCACGGTTAACCTACAAATGACCCTCCATGCGCTTTAAATAGAATTCATGGACCAATCCGGTGTCAAGCCATGGATCAAGTGTCGGTAATACCGAGGAGAGAATGAACCGCCGGATCACTACATATCGTGACCGTCGGATTGTAAGTTACAAAATTACAACGGTAAAGAACACATTTACCTTAACTCTAACCTAACTCTATACTAGACCAAGTTTGAACTTAACTAATCCTATGTGTCGAATATCCTAACATCCCCCTTAAGAACAACTTGGGATAGGATTGAAGGATTTACAATATGACACAATAGGAGAAGGAAGGAGGCACTAGAGCCTATCCCCCCTTAGTGACAACTTCCTGAACTCCAAGCATATATCGAAGTTTAGTGAACTTCGCTCTGTGAGAGCCTTTGTGAAGATGTCTGCAACCTGATCATCTGTTGAACAATATTGCACTTCAAGAACATGGTCATGAATGAGCTTTCTGATGAAGTGCATGTGTAGTTCAATGTGTTTGCTGCGCTGATGCTGAACTGGATCTTTTCAAAGCTGAATGGCACTTTGATTATCACACCAAAGTGTAGTCGGATGCTGCTGCTGAAAACCAAACTCTGATAGGATCTGACGAAGCCACAAGGCTTCCTTACTAGCCTCTACGGCAGCACGATACTCTGTTTCTGCTAAAGAAAGAGAACTGGCAACCTGTTTCTTGTAAGCCCATGTAATAGGTCCTGAACCAAGGGTGAACACATAACCAGCAGTAGACTTCCGATCATCAGGGTCACCAGCCCAATCGGAATCAGTGAAACCAACCAATAGAGGAGATGCTTCAGCACTGTAATGAATGCCAAATGAACTGTACCTCGAACATACCATGTAGGAATTTATAGGGTAAGTTCCTCAGACAGAACACCAAAAGGACACCGCTCACAAACAGATCACAGATCAATACACCAGTATTTTGACGTGGTTAAAACCCTCAGAGAGGGAAACAGTCCACGGCCTGCGCCAACGTGGCTACTACAGGCAATTTATTAATAAAAGAATGAAAATTTACATAAGCTTCTCTCATGCACGGTTAACCTACAAATGACCCTCCATGCGCTTTAAATAGATTTCATGGACCAATCGGGTGTCAAGCCACGGATCAAGTGTCGGTAATACCGAGGAGAGAATGAACCGTCGGATCACTACATATCGTGACCGTCGGATTGTAAGTTACAAAATGTACAACGGTAAAGAAACACACTTTACCTAACTCTATACTAGACCAAGT
>APFE030605603.1:0-21497 GCA_000404065.3 Pinus taeda
TCCATGTCATGCCTCCAAGCGATTGAAACATGATTGGATCCCCCAGTACTTGGATCCCATGTTCGTCTCTAACTCAACATGCTACTAGTAGATCCACATAGATCCAAATTCCACCAATAGGGAGCATCAATGATCCCTCGCTCCTATTGTGCAATAGCTCCAGCTGTGAATGTTTCCCCAACAAGTGTGTACAAACTCATCACATTTCTCGAATCCAACTCTCTGCAGAAACCAAGGTCAATCTCATCATATTGATGTTGTTCTGAGATACTGATGAGTGGCCAGCCTACATCCTTCTGCAAACTGAAGCATGTAGCAACCCTCACTTGTAAGGGCTCCAACAATACAATGCTTCTCACTAAAAATGATAATCCATTTGTAGGGTACCAACTCATGATCTCTTGCCAATCAAATGCATGGATTCTTGTGCAAGGAATACATCTTATACGCTGATATTGATCCAGGCTCAACTCTTGATGCTCCATCTAGACAATAAAAACATGTCCAAGAAATCTTTCCTCTCTCCCTCTAATGGGAAAAAGTGGGCAAACTATATTGTAATCCCTATCTATGAACTCCTTGAGAGGGTTGTTGTCTGAATATGTTGCAACTTTTCTAGCTTCCACCATATTTGTTTGCATCTGATGAATGGGTAGACCCAAAGATGGATGCACCACCACCTCCAACAACTCTCGTTTCCTAGTAGCCTACTGCAAAAATTCCCCGCTAGCCTCCAACACTTCCTGAGGACAAATGTCTACAAATATTACCTAAATGGAGGTTTCTTACACATCTATCTTCTCCACTCCAATGACTAGCCCCACTGGTGTCTACTCATCCTCCATTATGGGCTTAATGTGAGCCACTAGCTGACTATCCAAAAATGGCCCATCTCATACACTGTGTGTATCAACTGCCTCATGCTCCTCTATGTGCTTTCTATGTCGAATCATCTGTCGCTCATTTTCTCCCAGATCTACTTTCCTCATAGGAATAATCAACTGCTCATTGTACACCTGTGCCACACATGGATGCATATCTGGGCTACTGCCATCAACTCCATATGACTGCTCCTGCTCCTCGGAGGTACCATCGTATGAACCCATGGACTCACCCAGTTAGACCAACCTCTTAGTTAGACCATAAGCAACAGGTGAGACCAACTACTCTCTCATCCAAATAGACAACAATCGAGACTACAACTCTTGACAGATAGAATCACGACCTCTCATACATGAGGACAAGATGGACTACATATTTCCTATGACTCTGTTAGGATGATGTTTCCTAATGTTATGAAGCATTGGAACATTTTCAAGATCAAACCATCACACTGTAGGTCAAACATGACTTCATAAGTCCTATTTATAGCCATAACTTCTAAAATCTGAAGCTTCTTTTCAAATGTAGGACCTACACTATTGTCCAAATCCTAAAAAGTCTCTACTATCAGCTTGAAAACTATCCTCATAACTTCATCATTGAAAGGATGTATGGTGTAGTCAATCTCATGATGTGACTGAGACAATATGCAACTCGAAGCCTAAACCCTTCACAAGGTTCCTCCAAGAACTTGGATTGTATGAGAGTAGGCATAGCTAGTCTTAGAGCCCAAATTAAATTATTCCCTTCTAGCTAGCTCACTCTCGAAAGGACGACATCTAGGTCATCAAGTTTGAAGAGAATCTTCCATGCAACCCTCATGTGCTTCAAATATGTCCCAAGTGAAAATAGTTTTTGCCCCATTTCCTACCCCTTCTGCACATCCTTTGGTTGTTCCCTCTAAAGAATGGCATAATCCTTCTTTGAGAAAGGCCTATTATTATGTTTGGTTTTCTTGGTTATATCATCATCCATTGAAGTGTTGTTGTGCTGGTTTATGAAGTATTTTAGATATTCTATTTTTATTGTAACAATACAAGGTTATGATAAGCAATGCAAGGCATAACCAATCACACTACATCCATTAACAATAAATTGTCCAAGAATCTATGGTAATGCTAACAACAATGATACATATCACTGACAACTCTCCAATAATACTTGACACTCTTTACTGACCCGAAAATTTACACAATGTTGTCACATAACGATAACATCACACATGAAGCCTTGAAAGTATAAAGAGTGTAGTGAACACGAAAGAATGATGATTTTGGAATAAAAATCAATCAAAAGAACTTGTGCTGGAGATGTCTTGAAAACCAATCTGGGCTTCACTAATGAACTCTTAAAAAGGAACACCAACTCGTCCTCTATCAGTAAGCTGCTACAGGCATGTGATATGTGATATTCAGATCTTGGAATCCCAATGCCTGCTACAACAAGACCAAGTGACCAAGGCAATACTAAATATGTAGTGCTGCATGTAATCAGTAGCCTTCCTTTCAATAGAGAAATTTCTCTATGAGATAATTCAGTTCTGGGCACTGTAATGTATCAGCTAAACATTTCTTCGTACAATTTTCTGCCACTCTTTTGCTGTCGAAATCCTTCCAACTAAGTTACAATCCTGAAGGAGATGCTCAATAAGATTTTTATTATTTCTCTCTAAGCACGACACTATAACGCTCTCCACTTAATGATACATGGATTTGTTAAAAAGGATAATCAAAGCAACAATTGTATAATCATTTGGATAGCACCCAACTTGACCAATTCCTACTGAGAAACTTCATTACTTTCCCTCAGCAGGACTGCAATAAACTCCACTATCTTCAGACGATGTTTTCCAAGAGGAGGCTGGAGCTCACCATATGTAGTTGGTAATATGTTTTCATTTGAAGATACGTCCAACAACTTTAGCAAGTCACCAAGTCTCTCTTACGTGCCATCCACAGTCTCAGGATTTGCAGTCAACACACGCTCAGTAACATGACCACAAGATACACCATCTGCTACTAAAATAGTTGTTTCCTCCACTCAGCATCTGCAACCTATCTATTAGCCTCAGAAATGGCCACACTGATGTAATTCAGGCGTCCTCAACTAAGCCACTAATTACATTCTCCTACCGATACGTTAACATGAATGCGAATTCTGCACACTAGTAGATTCAATCTTTAGCAAAGCGTCCCATGAATCGCCACAGATTGCATCCTTCATTAAATTTGGCATACATTGAGTTATGATTTTTTTCCTTCGTTCAGACTTCCTGAGATATAATGGGTGGTTGGTTGACCTTACTAGGCCCGATCACTAGAGTTTGTAATTCTGTTGTGACCCCACCTACATACTGCACACATCTCCTTGCTCACAGGGAGGTCCACGTACACAATTGTTTCTTCTAGTAATTAAACCTATAAACCACGAGGTTCGGCCCCATTAACGATGAATAGGTGTCTTGACTAGGGTACATACGGTGTAGTTTTCTTCGCAGTTTCCCTCCTGGACTATTATGAATTCCTGCATGTTTTGGGTACCACGAATTGCTTCAGTGTTCGGTTCGCACAATGAAAGCCAACAAATTGGGCAATGATCACACCACTAAGACACAAACGTTCGAATCAGGGGTTAAAATTGACACCAGTATGCATGTTTTGACTTTTTTTAGCCGTCAAATACAGGCTCTTTCAAAATCTACACGTTATTATTAACGTGTTAAAAATTTCTAAAGCTGTCTACGGGCATGTAATAAAATTACAAGTTATATATATATATATATAATTTGTATTTGTTTAAATTTTATATTAAGTTGACAGTGTAAGTACCCACTATCAGCTTACCTTTGTTGGATTGGACGTGCTGTATCATTTTATGCTTCCAGCGCTTATGTGAATTTATGCAATTATCAATGCAATGGGCCTAAGAGTACAGAGTCCATATCTATATTGTCTGGCCAGCATATCTAGATTTGAATATCATTAAGGCACACAATTAAAACGGGGAGCTCACCAACACATTAATTTACACAAGATTGTCAACATAGGCAATTTAGCTTTGGTTTTGTAAGGAAATTAAGGAAGTTCCAAAATCTATGAGAATTATCATTGGGTTAACTTTTTTTCCAATCCAATGATGATCTGACTTCCATTTCCTACAAATTTTGTCCCAATTTTATCATAATATTGATTCTCAAATGGTATGTGGGGCCAGTTGGAAATTGGAATATTATGCAGTGAATGCCCAATGGCCATCACAGTGCTAGAGCTTGGAGCTTTCCCATTTTGTAGGGATACAACTCGTAAAAGAAAAAAAATGCCGAATGGCAAATCCACAACTGCTCAAGATAAGCTCTTCTCTTGTACTTTCTTTCTGCTATTTTTTTAGTTATGCTATCTTATCGCAGTGCTTTATTTCAGTTTTAGCTATATTATTTTTAGTTTTGCATTATCCGATTAATATGATATAGCAGAGGGAAGCAATTTTTTTTTCCACAAGTAAAGTTTCTTTGTACTCAAGTTCTTTATATACATAAATTCCATAATTCAAGAAGATCGACTACAAATGCCAAACATGTTTTGAAAATAGAGTGACATGGACTTTTTAACCTTCTCTGGTTCTAATGTCAACCAATCCACTCAATTAAAAACACCAAAACATTTCTGACCCGTTGAAACACGAAGTAGGTTGTCATAATAAAACCAACATCCTAATTTTTCAAGTCGTATTACACCCCAACTGTAAGTCAAGATTTTGGAAGGTTTTGATGTTTGAGTCATCCCCGCTCCCCAAATTTAGATCAAGTTATCGATTGTTCATTTCATGCAAGTGTATTTGACCTAGTTACACATGAAATACAGGGGCCGAAGATGTCACATAAATAGGGCTTTTGTCTTCTAATTGACAAAATGGATGGTCGACTATGTCTGCCAGTGATACACGACAATCAGAGAACATATATAGATTATAGGTCATTTTTCTTTTGTGAAAAACCTTGATTATGTCTTAGCCTTCTTTAGACTCTT
Organism: Pinus taeda; assembly: GCA_000404065.3. Taxonomy (NCBI): domain Eukaryota; kingdom Viridiplantae; phylum Streptophyta; class Pinopsida; order Pinales; family Pinaceae; genus Pinus; species Pinus taeda. Next base: position 4,908 of record APFE030605603.1, read on the forward strand.
CAAGGTTTTGTTTCATAGCCTCAATCTGTTATTCCATACAAACATCTTCTTCCGTACGGTCCCTAGTTGTGATGATTTCAAGTTAGTCTTAGAATTTTTACAGTTCATTCACAGACAAAGACTCCAAAACCTCTCTCGGCATATGTTTGATAAGCCTATATAGCCCCACATGCTCAATTCCATCTTTCACAACACAACCACCCATAAATGAATTAATTTGATCATCGCTCACTTTACTTCGTGAGCCATTCATATATTTGTCAATCCTCTTTATCTCTACCTTACATGTAGTCAAATGGATATCTATGGAATAGTCAAACATATAAACCTATGTAGATATTAGATATATATGGAATAGTCAAAGTTTATAGATGGAATTGGATTTGCCTCCGGACTCTGGACTGGGCAAGATTTACAGCGAGTTAACAAAGATCTCTCTTTCTACCACCTCAAGATTCTCATGACTCCAGGGATCATATATGAACCTTTCATTTTAAACCGTTAGTTATGATACCCATTGCCAAACATAGACTTCCTCTATTTGAAGGAAGAGAACTTTCCAATGATTGTCAATTCAATAATAAATGAATATCCATAAAAATGCTTGCCCAGTCAAGAATGTTTCTACCTTTGGATCCTGCAAGTTACTATATATCGGCAAAACAGTTCTAACTAGAAAGAGAAAATTTACTATTGTGGATTAACACTGGCCTATCCCAGGTTGTGGTTAAATCCCGACTTTGTATGTGAATGTTGTTCATGGTAGTTCATGCCTCTAATTCCCAAGCTTTCAAACTTCTCAACTAATTTTTAATTTTGTGAATGAGATTTTTTTTCTTTTTACTATTTTTAAAGGGCAAGAGGTGGATTAATTTGATAATTTTTTTTAAAATAAGTCAATAGTTTAAAGTTACAAGTATATTTAGTAAGATTGGAAGCTTTTCTATTTACCAACTAATTTAGATCCATATTTAACTCTAGACTCGGTTGATTGGTGAATATAATTTGAAAATATCATATAAAACTGGTAAAAATATATATTAAATGGAGATGGGCAATTTAAAAATAAAACAGTTAAAAAAAATTCAGTGATGGGCAAGGTGACCCGTCAAATTTAACGCCTGGTTCGAATCATAGTTAGCTAATGCACCATTACTCAAACACGGTACTGATCTCCACTCAACCTCCACGTGTCTTCAACTTGATCTCGTTGACCAACGATCCAACACCGAACGCACAACTTTGACCAATCTTCGCACCTAAATTATGTTCGACCTTATGTGAATCGCACTACCATAGAACCACATTGCATGCATTCCGTGATTTCAGGTGATAGGCCCACCAGAGATGCTTTCTCTTGCAATGAACCCAACCACCAATTTATCACCAATCTGATACCAAGTTACGTCAACAGATCAGAATATAGATGCAATCCTAATCAACGATTCTACAATTTTTCTAGCAGTGAGAGATAACGTTGATCTTGGTCCAAGTTTGAAACACACTAAGATCTTAGCCCCACGAACTTGGAAATAAAAATATACGCTCCTAGGAAAATAGCCCACAGTAATATTGGCCCCAAATAAATTTGATCCCCCACAATCTTTCCTAGGTAGAAAATCTAGCATGACATTATGAAGCAATTATGCAATTTAACCCACAAAATTAGCAGATATGTCCAGCATAAGTGCTTTTGTCCATTATTTTTTAGCAAAGATTTTGTAGAACTATTAATGGCCAAGGAAAATTTCTCCAAAAAATATAATTTGGCACGTTCAGAATAAACCCTCGATCTACTACAATAAACCCTTAGGCTAAGCCAAGACAAAGGCTTTGATACCCCTGTAATGTCCCAATTGGAGAAAATTTGGAACATGCAGTTCACATAAAAAAAATCATGCATTTCACAGAATCTTGTAAAAATAAGAAAATAAAGCATTGCAATCTCATAATACAATGAACAGGATTCTCAGCTTTATTATATTAGAAGAACTGGGGTTTACATCAAAATACAACCATATAACTGAGATAAATGGCAGTAGATAGATCTACAATAATGTCGAAATCATCCTCTAAAGCAAACTGAAAAAACCAAAACAATGCAACATGTGAACCCTGAATGGATTCCCTAAGGGAAGAAAGGGGTGTTCACCCACTCTCACTGAATCACGCAAGGATTTCTATCCTGGGGCTACTGCTTGAGTGGAGAACCGGGTTCTCAACCTCACATACAAGAAATAATATCAAAACCAAGATGTTCCTCCAATGGTCTCCTCCTCCTCTTTTATAGATTTGATGGATTCCTCTAGAAACTTATATTTTATTATTATTTTAATCATGGAGCACTTTTCCCTTTTTGTTTCAATTAAAATATTCTTTTTAATGTGGGAAAATGGAAGATTGGCCATCATGACTCCCTATGTCACTGAAGCTCTCATCTAACCATCCCATCATGTAGATATCCTTGTTATGATTCCAACGAGCTATTACGCTAAGGTGGTTTTCCACGTATTCCCCCCGGAATGCCACCTTAAGCATAATTAATTAAGTTGATGTCTATACTAGGAGTAATGCTTGGCAATATTTTCTCATGTTATCAGAATTCCAAATAAGGTGGAGAAAGCCTAAAAATTGAAAAATGTCGAGAGAGGAGGTATAGTGGATAGTACCACAACTAATAGGGCCAACATTTGGGGGCATGTGCAATAGTGCTAACTCATTAAGTCCAAGAAACAAAGTCTTGAGAAAGAATTTGGATAGTGTGGTCCCTTAGTTGATAGGATCTAGGAGACAAATGCTTTTCATGACACCAACAATAGACGGGAAGTTTGCACCTTGGGCCAGTGTGAAAGAATGTAGTGCAGTTGAGGTCCCACACGAGATCGATATGGGGAACAAGAATTATTTCTAACAACATCTACTGATAAGAAAACAATGCCGTAAAGTAATCCTAGTTGTAAAGGAATGTGCAATAAATCATGATGCGACAAGTCCTTTGTATTGGCCTCTTAGGCATAAGATGCTAAAAAATAAGGGCATGTAAGCTTAGCATGGAAAAAAACATGATTGATTTAATGACTCAAATGAAATAATGGATCAGCCTTGAGATATATGCTAGGGGTGCATTTGGTGGACCTCTCAACATATGAAAATTCTATAAGAGTAGAGGACATAAATGGTAGATTTTTAAAGGTCTTGACCCAAAGGAGGTTTAATGTGGTTTTGTGAAAAGGGGTTAACATTGGGAGTATAACCAATATTGGTAAACCCATATCTGAGCACCAAAACTATAGTTTGAAATAAAATGTAGTAAAAATAAGAAAAAGAGTTTAACGAAGAGATGGGAATTATATTGGGTTATGAAATTAAAGGGTCTAACTGTGTAAAAGGTGAGGATTGCATGATCATGGATTTAGCCTAATCATGACATGCAATGGATAATTTCCTATTCTGGAAGTAATAAGTGGCTACGTGTTGTTGTTGAGGAACTATGAAGAACTTGTTGTGTCATACATAATTAACAATGGCATACCTCAAGAAATATAGGTTCCAATGTATTTTAATTAAACAGAGTAAACCATACTGAACCCCATCCACAAAGACAAAGGGAGTAAATGCTACCAATACTTAGGTTGATTAATACAATTATCTCAAGCATCACGAGCCATACTGAAGTGCTCTTCTATAACTGTAACGATTGGTAATGGAGACCATAGCTTTATCACGAGGTTGAGTAAATGAAGCCCATTATGTTTGTCACATTGAGTCTTCAATGATGAAATAGTGAGCCATGTTGGAGTATTCCTCAATTAGTGTAAAATGCAAAAGTCACTACATTGAACCATATGTGATAGGTGAACAAAACAATGGTGACCAGAGTGAGAGAGGTGTGGAATGTGGTAGCATGTGAGAGAGTTTGTTTGATAGTGAGGTTGTAGAGTTAGGTTGTGAGAGCCAGTGGAGAAGAGATGGCTAAGTGCTACTAATATGTAGATTGTATGAGCTCGGTAAGTGCATTTCTATAAGAATGTTGAAGAAGATTGAGAGAAGAAAAGTTGCATGGGCTATGTAGAGGGATGTTTGCTGAGGAGAATAGGAAGTCATGATTTGATTCAAGATATGCATCAAAATGAGTGAGAGTAAGAACAAAAAACAACAACTTCCATATACAAGTTGGTGTTTGCATAATAGGAAGTTGGTGGTTCCATCATAGTGAGTGCATGATGTAGAACATGGAAATTAGTGCCTCATGTAGTTGGATGCTTGCTTAAGAAGTTTGCTTCTTGTAAGCTCTTTAGGTGTATATAAAGAGAGGTTGGTGCTAGCAAAAAAATCCAAGGGATTTTGTGCTTCTATGAGTGGGTTTTTACGAAACTTGATGTAATAAGAGTAGTGGCTTTTGTTCTACATCATAATACAACCAAAATTTTGTGGTTTTTCTCCTGGAAGGGTTTCCATGTTAAACTGTGATTGTATAATATGTGTTGATTTAAATTGTTTCTTACATAACATGTTGTTGGTTGTTTACCTAAATTTTTTCCAAGTAAAAGTAAAATTATAATTCACAGTAATTGAAAATTTAGTCTTAATATTGATTCAACTTCTTGCCCCTCCAGTATTAATCTTGTTTCAAAAATATCCATGGTTAAGAATCTTGTTACATATTTTTTTAATGTATATCTATTGACTCATATATTAATTCCCTTTTAAATTTATAATAATAATAACAAAGTAGTCTTTAAGTGCGCCTTCTTGGAGTTTTTAGTAATATTGTTGTTATATCTCGATTTTTGTCGATTCAATGCCATGAAAAACCCTGGGGCACTTCTATTGTGAAGATTTCACCTGTGAAACTTGTGATTTCAATAAATCCCTAAAAATGTTAAACAAATTAGATGGGAAAATAAAATGGAAAATTTTCCAAAAAAGAGCACTTAAAGAATACTCCAATAATAATAAGTTAATGATTATACATGTTGATTGAATAGGACCACTATCTACCCCAAATCACGATAAATTTAAATTAAGTTTGACGAGGGAAATGAGTCATGGTGTTATGGTCAACATTGTTGCATTGTTGGTTCACAGTTTTAGTGGCTCATGGGTTTTGCGTGTCTATTTCAGAATAGACTTTCACAACTTTAACTTTATTATCATTAAGTAGTAGGTTGATGGTCTAAATTTAACCTCCATGGAATATGATGGAATATTCATAATAGTATTCAAAAGTCAAGGGTTAAAATTTATCTCCAAGCTATTTATGCTCTTTTAATTAATTTATCTTAAATTATTTAAATGAAGAAATTGTTATATGAACACATGTCATATTGGGCATGTGATATTCATCAGTTATGATATTGGCCCGTGGTATTGTAACAAAAACTATTTAGAAGTTAAGAATTTGCATGGCTAGGAATGTGAGATGTATCATGGGACAATTTTTTTTTATGATTATCATGGATTGATGCCTATAGGACATTGTGAAAGAAAACACACATTGTAAAAAAAATAAAAAAAATGAGGTGAGTAGTCAAGGACGTAACATCACTTTAGTAAATAATATTAATATACTATTAATGATTTCTTTTCCATTTTAAAGTTTCAATATCACAAGTATAAAATATTATTATTATTATCATATTATAATTTAGATTAGCCTTGATTAACTAAATGGTTCGTTGTGTTAAAGTCAACATTGATGGTTTGTACGTTCATTGGTTTAGTGGCTCATGGTTTTTCCGATACTAATTGCTTGGAGTGGTACTTTCTAGAACAATATCATAGAGATGTTGTAATGTAATGTCATGTAAAGATTTGAACTTGGTCAAAATAAAATAAAAAATAAAAATAAAATATTATTATTGTTATTTTCTATAAATTATTACTAATAGTTTTTGAGCTCTAGGTTTATGAGAGCCTGTGGTAAATACGCATGGTATATAGCTTTGTGAGAGCCCATGGTATTGACCCATGGTATTCTTGTCAATACCGTCTATTTAAAGGGGGATTCTATCAACCTAGATTCATCTTAACACAAGATCTACAACACGCCAAGAGTCCATCTAGCTCATGGGTGTATAAAATATTATTATTATTATCATATTGAAATATTATTATTATTATCATATTATAATTTAGATTAACCTTGATTAGGTAAATGGTTCATTGTGTTAAAGTCAACATTGATGGTTTGTATGTTCATCGCTTTAGTGGCTCATGGTTTTTCCGTAATTGCTTGGAGAGTTGCTTTCTCGAACAATATCATAGAGATGTTGTAATGTAATGTCATGTAAAGATTTTAACTCGGTCAAAATAAAATAAAAAATAAAAATAAATAAATTATTATTTTTGTTATTTTCTATAAATTATTACTAATAGTTTTTGAGCTCCCGGTGGTAAATACCCATGGTCTCTAGCTTTTGAGAGCCCATGGTATAGTCGATCCCGCTCACGGGTGTATAAAATATTATTATTATTATCATATTATAATTTAGATTAACAAATGGTTCGTTGTGTTAAAGTCAACATTGATGGTTTGTACCTTCATTGGTTTAGTGGCTCATGGTTTTTCTGCTACTAATTGCTTGGAGAGGTGCTTTCTAGAACAATATCGTAGAGATGTTGTAATGCACTGTCATGTAAACATAAAAATAAATTATTATTTTTGTTATTTTCTATAAATTATTACTAATAGTTTTTGAGCTCCCGGTGGTAAATACCCATGGTCTCTAGCTTTATGAGAGCTCATGGTATTGCCCCGTGGTATTATTGTCAATACCAAGTATTTAAAGGGGGATTCTATCAACCTAGATCCATCTTAACTCAGGATCTAGAACACGCCAAGAGTCGATCCAGCTCATGGGTGAGACTGTTGAAAATAGATACCAAACACCAAAACTCTAGTGGAGTTGGTGATGGGACTGGTTTCATATTGCTTGTATCTTCCTACACTTCCAAAATGTGAGCAACGCCTCCAAAAATTTGAACAAAAGTAAGAATGTTACTCTATGAATGACGCCTCCAAAAATTTGAACAAAAATAAAACTCTTACTCAACACTAAGTAAATACAAAAATATTAATATATCTACTCATATTAGTTTTTTTAATTTTACTGATTTTACCAATAATTTTTTTCAAAACAATAAGATCTTATAACGCTTTACGTAACACACTCCAAGAGAGATCGCAGCTTTTTCTGAACCACATAGATTTTCGTATTAATCCTACAAAGTGTTTCTAAAATGTGCTCAACATACGGTATGTTCACTTAAAGGAACTGGTATTGCATTCGTGGTTAAAGAGCATGCTCGCCTGTGCAACCTTTCCTCTTCTCTGCGAATTTTAGTTTGTCTTAATGATTTGAGGGTGTGGGCCACTACACCAGATAGTACTAAAGATCTAAGGGGGTGGGCCACTGCACCAGATAGTACTAAAGATCTGAGAGGGTGACCCACTACACCAGATAGTATTAAAGCGATGGGATTGTGCATCAAAAAAATATTCATCCACATGCTAGGCAAGAGCTAATCAGCCTGCCATAGGGCATTAAATGCCTGTATGGAGGCGGGCTCTACCATGGATGTCAAGGGGGGTCATGGGCGCATCCATCTTCTATACATCATTTATCCACCAAGAGCATCATTCCTTTTCCGGGAACGCAGGACCCACCACCCCCGAGCTAGTACCGGGCCCATTTTCAAACCTGCCCTCACGCCAAAAGACCATTTTCATCATTCGCGCTCCCGTTCAAAGCTGCTCCACCACTGCAACCCATCTGGAGGAAACACCGCCCGCGCTCACAGTTGCACCCACCTCGCAGGCAATCCCGGGCGTGAGGTAAATTAGAAATACAGTAACAACTAACGCAAGTTCATCAGCTTTAATTTACAATGCAGAGCCACTAGCACAAATCAAGAATGCAGATCAACTTAATTACCTGAAAAATTACTTGAAAGAGAACCCCTCTGCTTACAGAAAGTAACCGAATGTGTTAAAAAAAATAAATTGTTTTGTGACTTGCAGTTATCAAAAGATGGAGAAGGAATATGGCAGTTAGATTTAACATTGTAAAACAATACAAAAATTAACTTTCTTTACCCCAATCAACAAAACCCTTATGTTTTCAACTGCGATTACATATATGGATACTTTTCTATTGACTACAATGTTGATATCCTCCTCAACAATATTTCAGGGGAAGTGAAAGCATAGAGCAGGTTATGATTTTGTTTCCGGACCAATATAAAATTTTATGGCTGCATATTATTTATTTTGTTCTATCTTATGAAATGCCTTTTTTCTTTGTACCAAAATTCTGGTAGAACCTGTCACATATCTGATATTTCCCACCTGAGTAGCTTGTCCAACTTGCTTCTTTATATATTCATTCTTTATGTCAAACTGTGGAAATAAAATAACTAAAGACTACCTTTCTTATAAATGATGTGTTTGAAAATCACCTAGATGCATAAGAGTTTACCAAAACCAGATAAAGAGCCTACTTTACATGCAGTAATGCCATGGTATATGTTTATTTTAACCAGCTCTCTGAGGCCCTCTTATAATAACAAAAAATATGTAGTGTGACCTTTGATGACCAAAGTCAAATAGATATTATATCTTATGGAGATTTAAACTGGGGAATCTATACTTACAAAGTGGAATTTCTTGATTTTGCTAAATTTGAATTATTACAAGAATCTCATGCTTCCATTTTTTCCAGCAATTCATTCATTTTAGTCCCACTCTTATGCATTGATAGTATCTATCCATTGCTTCAACCAGATGACATAACTCAATATCAACCAGCGACAGTTTGGTTGAATGTACATGTTTATATTTCTAATGTCGATATCTATTGTTTCATTTCACAATTGTGGAGTTTTGTTTTCATCATCTTGGATACTTACATTTTTCTTGATATGTATCAGTACTCTGTTTTTTTTTAAAACTAGAACTTAAGCATGTCCTTTTCTGTGATATATGTATCTAAATCATTGACTTTGAACAACATTTCTTCCACTGAGATTTGGTTTTTACAAGCCATTGTACAAAAATTTAGAAAAACAAAGACAAAGCTAATATTGTTGCTTCTTGGCAAAGATGATATAGATCCATCAACAAATGCAACATATGGTTCCCTCGTAAAAATCTTAGCATTTGTGAGGAATTTTGTTGTTGGAATCATGGTTCCAAAGGACTACATTTGCTCGGTCAATACAAACTTGTATTTAGAAGCACCTACAAGTATTCTACAATATGCACACTCTGCAGGGCTGGAAATATTTGCTGCTAATTTTGCCAAATTATAGCTATGACCCAGTAAGGGAATATCTTCAGTTTGTGGACAACAAGAATTTCACATTTAATGGCATCCTAACCGATTCCTCTGTAACAACATCAGAGGCTATAGGTATGAATTTCTTTCTACTTAACCTCCACCAATTTTTGAAATTCCTTATCCATGCCCACTTGGCCAAAGAGGTATTAGTTTATTTCTTTAAACTTGCAGACAATGCAAACATCAATCATCATAATAGTTATATCAGTGCAATATTTAGCAGTCTGTGTCCAAGCCTTTTTTTTATCGTTCCAATCCATTTCCACCATCAAAACAACGATTTAAACACTCCCACAGATTTCCCCAAAATTTTCTCACAAGATTTTGTCCAGAAATTCATGGTGTGGACAAAATTTTGGGGTTATGAGACAACACCCAAAAGTTTTGAATTGCAAATTCTGGGAACATCTAGGGTGGAAAATAGCAAATTCAAACAATTTATGTTTTGTACTGCAGATTCTGTGAACATCCAAGATGGAAAACAACCAAGCTAAACAATTTATGTTTTGGATTGCAGATTCTACTAGCACACATGATTTGACTTCATAGATTGGAAACATTTAGCACACATGATTTGACATCCTGGATATTACCTCTTGTTGATGGTGATCTGGATAAGCATAGGAGTGTTCTCTATATTTGGAACCCTCCACCCAATGCAATCCCTCTTTCAACATGTGAGCAATAGCTCTGGAAAACACTAATAGTGAACTGCAATTGGAATCGCTGGATATAGCAATGTTTTTGAAAATGTAACAGGAAAAACCATTTTCTAGGGTTTCTTTAGTCAATCTTACTAAAAGATGACATTTTGAAGTCCTTAGAATCCTTGATAGCATGACAAGGTTTGTCTTAAATTATTCATTTCTTCTTGTCATGCTACATCCTCATTTTCATGAGCATGCATGCATTATTAACTCTTTATGCCCAAAGTCTTATCACTGATATTTGATTTTATGTTATTTTTCAAGGATGTGCATTCAAACTTGAGGTAGCATAAAAATAATCAATTTCAGTTAGGATATTTTGTCATATTAAAGTATTCTAACATGAATCTATTTTGTTGTTGTCACTATGTAGTGCTTATAAGCTCACGAAATGGTGGAAAAGTGGACACTGTGCATTGAAGTATCATGCCGCCCAAATCCGGGTCGAGCATCTTTAAAATTTGTCCTTCACAATGGGGCAAAAAATCATGTAATTTATAGAATATGGGAAGTGCAGGGAAAAACAACCAATAATGAAGCATACTACATTACACTTGTTGCGGGGTTAAAAGAGGCAAAACACAATGGGGTGAATAACATAACAGTGCTGAAAAACTCAGATTTAATCTGTAATCACATGGAAGGCATCTACAATGTTCGCGCAGACAATTTGAAGCCCCTCTACAGAGAGGCAAAAATTGGAGTGCTCGATTTAATTCTTTTACGATAAAGCACCTTGCGGAGATCCATAAAATGTCTACTGATCTAATGGTTGGAGCAATCTCAAGTGTAGATGCAGGTGCCAGAGATGATTCAGGATCATCGTTCATTCCACTGGCAAACACTGATCAACATCAGTATAGGTCTCGACTATGTGCATGCACCATTGTTGTCATTTTTCTTGGGATTCTCATACCGTGGTTCTTTCAGTAAAGAACTCGTTAATGTACTTTTTTTTTGTTTTGTAATATCATTCATTTTAGATGTCCAATCATGTTATAACTGAATTCATGTGTCCAATTATGTACATTATATTTGAGGTGAACTAATGATTCTTAACCTACTAGTGGTTCAGCGAAGATTATTGTAGCTCCATTTGAATTTAATTTTAATTTCAAGTTTCAAATCCCACCTCTTTAATACAGTCTTGATTTCCACCTGGAAGGATGCCATGGGAATAAATGAAAGTAACAAAATAGGGTTATTTACATCTGGTTTGTTGGTTTTCACAACATTTAAGAAGTATAAGTCATTTCTTATGCAAACCCTAGCTATATCCACATCTATATGATGACAAGCCGAAAATAGTTGATGCGTGATCTAATGTGAGATGAAGAATTTCATACCATGAAACCCTCCTAGGAACATGGATGCATAATAATGACAAACTCTAACCTAGTATGAAGTGAATTTTCTTAGGTACATGGTTTGCCCTAGAATGATACAATGTACGCATATATCAATGAAGCCCTACATTCCCATGATGCCTTTGAAGATGCCATAATCTTAATAAATAAAAAACACAAGTGAAGAAATGCTCATCTTTCAAAATTGCCTAAAAGATTAAAAATATGGAGTCCCTAAACTTTGTCAAAATCATAATGATAAATTATGCTTCAAAAAGCTTAATCCCCCATTTTCTTGACATTTGATTTTCTTGACATGTCCCTTTTCGTCACACCCACACTAATCTTCCAACTAGGACACCTTTCTTACAAGCACAAGAAATGCTCTAGAGTCTAGTGTTCCATGTTTCCAGCACTGGAACCAAAAACTAAGGCTTTGGAATTTGCAAGAATGAGACCAACAATAACAACTAGAAAGTTAAAGCGTAATGCCCCATAATATTGGCCATCTTGTTACCACAGGTCTAACTGAGCTAATGGCCATAGCTCATCATCTAATCAAGAACACTCACTATTGACTTTACACCAGAATCAACGGTGATGTGCGACCATAAAAAGAATGCCATAAACCATAATAGGAAAGTACATCATCACCATCCATATACATCAAAGTGTAACTAAGAAAGATGTAACAAAATACCATGCTTATTAACATATACACAGCAACTACAAGAATCCTGATGGAACAGAGTAGGTTATCAAACATTTAGAACAATGCTCCATTCAGTATCCACACAATATCGCAAGAACCCTTCAATAGCATGCCAAAACTAATCAATGTTACCACTTGTAACAACCCTAAACTAGCAACAACCCTAAACTGTTCAGAGCTCAAGTACTTGTACACCACTACCTGCTCAATGGCAATTTAGGTAACCTTTACAGCATTCCGTTACCCTGATTTACATGCATCTTTCACATCCAAACTAGTAAGTAAAGCAGAGTCGTTTTCAAAGAAACGTTACAATGAGTTCGAAGCTCTCTTAAAACTTCCAAGTTTAAAATGAATATCACTTTACATTTGACCAAGTCAAATAATATATCTAAAAGGAGGATTACTCGTTGTACCATATAATTCATCTTTAGATCCTGTGTAATGCATAAAGAGGTGGAATACTATGTTATGGAGCCCATGTACTATTATCACAAGCATCACTTTCACTTATATCAAGGTGTCAAGGTTATTTCTATATTATATGTTAATTAGAGTCTAGCAGTGAGCAACTTGATTAATTCATATATCCTGAAGCCTTATGAATAATTGTATAGCTATGTTTTTATAGAGATGTAAAATTGGTTGTGTGAATGGCCTAGAGATGGCCTATGCTCATGGTTTTTTGGAGCCAAGGCTAGTTTACATATGACATCACTATGTTTTCACAATCATAATAGATTATATGAGTTCATTTACTAAATGAACTAAATTATGGTGCATCCAGAAACCAGATTAGTGTGATATTAGAAATTTTATTCATTAGATTTTAAATCCAGAATGTTTTAGTGTAATGCCTTCTGGACCTATTTTCACAATCATAACAGATTAAATCAGTTCATTTGCTAAATGAATTAAATTATGGTGCACCCAGAGACCAGATTAGTATGATATTAGAGCTTTTGTTCATTATATTTAAATCCAATGTAATGCCTTTTGGACCCTCTTTGGTATATGGGTTGTTATCTATGTAATGTCCATAATAATTGCAACTTTTACAATAATACTGTCTTTCCTCCTCCTCACTGATTGAAGAACAAGGATCCATTAAGCTACCAATATCCTCCATAGACAAGATAACCGCTTAGTTGTATAGCTAGTTACACATATCAAACTAGTAAGTAAAGAAGAGTTGTTTTCAAAGAAACGTTACAATGAGTTCGAAGCTCTCTTAAAACTTCCAAGTTTAAAATGAATATGACTGTACATTTGACCAAGTCAAATAATATATCTAAAATGGGGATTAAGAACTCACCGACCAAGTCAAATAATATATCTAAAAGGAGGATTACTCGTTGTACCATATAATTCATCTTTGGATCCTGTGTAATGCATAAAGAGGTGGAATGCTATGTTATGGAGCCCATGTACTATTATCACAAGCATCACTTTCATTTATATCAAGGTGTCAAGGTTATTTCTATATTACATATTAATTAGAGTGTAGCAGTGAGAAGCTTGATTAATTCATATATCCTGAAGCCTTATGAATAATTGTATAGCTATGTTTCTATAGAGATGTAATATTGGTTGTGTGAATGGCCTAGAGATGGCCTATGCTCATGGTTTTTTGGAGCCAAGGCTAGTTTACATATGACATCACTATGTTTTCACAATCATAACAGATTATATCAGTTCATTTACTAAATGAACTAAATTATGGTGCATCCAGAAACTAGATTAGTGTGATATTAGAAATTTTATTCATTAAATTTTAAATCCAGAATGTTTCAGTGTAATGCCTTCTGGACCTATTTTCACAATCATAACATATTAAATCAATTCATTTACTAAATGAATTAAACTATGGTGCACCCAGAGACCAGATTAGTATGATATTAGAGCTTTTGTTCATTAGATTTAAATCCAGTGTAATGCCTTTTGGACCCTCTTTGGTATATGGGTTGTTATCTATGTAATGTCCATAATAATTGCAACTTTTACAATAATACTGTTTTTCCTCCTCCTCACTGATTGAAGAACAAGGATCCATTAAGCTACCAATATCCTCCATAGACAAGATAACTGCTTAGCCATATGGCTAGTTACACAGATCAAACTTTACAAAAAAAAACTCGTTGAAAAACCATGGTGCTTTACAAGCCTTATCTTCCCAAGCATATACTAAAAGAATACAATTTTGTATAAATATAGTGAAATATGCTACAAGTTACAATGACATTTGAAAAACTCCATCACTAACTCTGCTTTCTAAAGCAATGGGTGTCTCACTTGGAGGAGGCTCACAACACAAATAGCCATGGAACTGCTATTATAGCTCTGTTCCGAAGAATCGATAACTCTTGATACATAATATAGTCGAAAAGGTATAACAATAACCAGATCGTTCTGCAGGAAAGTGATCTAAGGTTAGACTAAACATCTGAAAACAAATCTAATATATTCTTAGTGTGAACAGGACTTTATTAGTTATGACATCCACCTGTTGCACCTTGTCACCATCCTATACGAACTAGCTGACTCCTTGATCAAAGAATCTGTGAGATGGATTTCCAAACAAACTTGGAAAGGATGATTTTATTCACTTTCATGGACATCAAAAGACAACTATAACTGCAAGGAGATGATGATTCTGCCATAAAAAATTAATAATCAGCTCAAGATTGCGGTCGATTGCCACGCAAACTTCTAGGTGATGCCTGGTGATTAAGTTCATGGAAACATGAAGCACAAAACAATTTAGAGAACTGATATTGTAGCATGTACTCTTTGCTTGAGTTTAAGTGTTGTTTGAGAATTCTAGGGGGCAACTGCAAACTTTCAAAATTTTGAGTGCATTCTTTAACTCAAAAATTCAAGAACAAAAAAAGCCCAAAGCAGAGAAATATCAAGGTTAAATGTCACAATTTGGAGTGAGATTGATTAGCATACCTATGAAAAATGCAAGTGTCAAAGTTGTGTATAGGTTGACTTCACAATGGTTTCCCACAGTAAGCCAGTCTCTTCTGCTCTCAAAAAATTCAATATCTTTCCAGCATAGCTCTTGAAATTAAAACCCTACGGTGTCTAATACTATACAATGAGACCCTATTTGTTTAATAGAGAAAATGATCATTTCATGCCAACATCACTATGCAAGAAATACTCAGAGGTTTTTTGTTGCAACTATAAAACCAACCAGACCTACTGAAGAATATCCCAAAAGTCATATCATGAGGAAGCAAAGCAATAAAACCCCAAAATGAAACACTTTGAATACACTGACCAAAATAAATGACAAAACCATAGTAAGAAACAGGTAATGGAAATTGTTTGATTCCTCCCCTAAAAGGAAGGCTATGAAGGATTTTAGTTGCAATAATAAACATGAAATCATAAATCATCTTTCAAAGCAGCACTTCCAATCCTAGCATGGCCGAAACAATTTGCAAGGCGGGATCAGTTTCAACTGTCACTAAATTTTGGGCAGTTGGGTTATTAGCCATAACACCATTAGGATCATCTGGGTTATTTTCATTCCAATAAATATTTTGGCACAGAAACCCAACTGATTAGAAAACTTACTTGGCATAACTGAACCACCAACCCCTCCCCATGATGATGGCAATGCTCTTCAATAGAATTAAATTGCAGTCAGAGAACACGATGTTCTAAGGTAACTTAGAAGTTAGAACCACCATTCCCTATTTGATCTAATCCAAAATCTCCACATACACTAACAGTTTACAGTTCCAAGGCCATAAAAAATGTAGGGAAACCGAGCAAAAAGGGCAACTACAAATGGGTAGAAATGGAAATGTAAATAGTAAGTCAGTAAGCGTGCTTCCTTGGGCCTGCTATCTATAACTCCTAATGTTTAAGCAAGCAATATCATTATGGATGCCTGGGAAGTGATGAAAAATGGTCAAACTAAAAAGAAATTCAAAAGAAATATGGGGAAACTCACCTTATGGTAACTGATAACGAGATGAACTGTGGTTTGAAGAGCATTTGGAAGGCTTGTGAGGCTGTTAAGATTTTTCTTTCCTAGAAGGATTAGTTTGTCAGATATGGCATGTCATTTAATGATCACCAGCTGTGGTGGTCCCCTCTTGTGAAGTTTGAGGGCAAGTTGGTGTTCGAGTCTCCCTAGGTCTTAAGTTTAAGGTTTTTCAAGAAAGGCATTAACTCAACCAATTAATTCTTTACCAGATGATAAAATCCCAAGGTGTAGATTGCTAGCTCTAACACCCTTTGTTTGATCCAAAATTTTTGGCCTCCTAGCCATTGCCAACCAAAAAATGGACAGGCTAGGAATTGGACTAAACTCTGTCTCCAAACAAAGTATTAGATGGTATACTATTTTGCAAGAAGAGAGAGATTTTTTTGAGTATGGTCATTTTGAATTAGAGGATGCCAATAAGTTAGAAGGGAAGTAATGGATGAAGGGGTTTAGATTCCTTCTTCACCATATGTGGACTGTC
>APFE030605604.1:8818-24460 GCA_000404065.3 Pinus taeda
TGATGTGTCCTTTGCCTGTTTTATTAGTTATTTATTTATTTCATAAATTCATAATTATGGGTTTACCGAAATCATGATAACTAAGTTATTATTATTCTAATTTATAGGTGGGATGGCTTCATTATTTTATTAAACTCGTTTATCTAGCAGAATTAAATATGGTTTTTATTTCTCTTTAATATGATTATAATAATACACTCTCATATATATATATAATCTCAATAAAGAAGTTAAACTAATTAATAAACATACTCCTCTACTTTACAAACTCACCTCTTAAGATTAGTAATTATTAATTAGTAAATTTAATAATGTAATAAACTGATAAAATATGATATCACATCAAGAGTAAGTTGTTTTACAAACAAAAATAACATACCTCTAATAAATAATGCATGTATTTAGTTAGTTAATTATTTAATAACTTATTACCATTAAAATGATATATTTAGTCCTAAAATCCTATTTTTGGAATTATAATAGATTTTATTTAAATAACCCAATGTAATTTTTTAATAGAATTCATTCATGCAAATAATAATTTTCAATAACCATTAGTATTAACATCATAAAACTATTTAATTAGATGAATTACTTATGGTACCTAATCGTGCTTATTTCTAGAAATAAAATAATATATTATTAATCTTAATATATAAAAATAAAAATAATATTAAATTTATTAATATAATTTTTTACCAGAGTCTTGGGGTCAAAAATAGCCGTTAGGTAGCTGTTGGAGTCTCTGCTCAGTCTATTTAATATGCTAAGCCAGGTCTATCTCTTCAACTTGTCCTGATGATGAACCACACTAGTTGGTTCGAAACGCGTCGACAAATGTCTTTGTCATGTGATTTACGCCGAAGCACTTCTTATAACTAAAGACTTTGAATCTTTGGCATAATTTTTAGAGAGTTCATGAAAACTTAGATAGTGCTCTAGGATCCATTTTGGATCACCAATGGTCACATTGTCTGCTATGCACTTTCCAAGATTTAGGGCCTTCTCCTCGTCTCGAAACTCCAACAACTCACTATGCAAATGAATTAGATTTGTGGGCAAGAATCCCTTTTATAAGGAAAACACTAGTTTTTTCGTCGCCTATTGCAACCAAATCGTAGCTCGGTTTGACAAAACGTTAGCACTATTGGAAATCTTTCACCAAGTTCTCTAATGATTCCTCCTTTGTGTTTGGTAATTTGAAACTTCACTAGGAAGCCATTTTTTCCATGAGGTCTCACTTTGTGGCCTATTAAAATCAAACTTCTTCGTTTAAGCCACTCGTACTCTGGTACTAATTTACCTTGACATTGGTTGACTCACGTGTCAATTTTTGTCATGAGTAACCATCATATACTCATGTTTTTTATGGTCCCCTTTGATCCTCCCCCATGTGGCAACATCATCATGTCACCCTTGTTCAAAGCAATAGAGATGGGTCGCCCTTGCATCTACAGAGTCTATTTCAAGTCTCCTTGAGTACAGTTATAGTATTCCATACATATTTATGTCACACTAATTCCATCATGCTCATATTTGGCCTCCAACTATACTGCCCCATCTTTGAAAATCCTCTATCCGAGTAATTGACCATCCCATCTGGAATCAAGTTAGTTGTTGCTAGGTCAACCATGCATATCATGCTATGATAAGGGAATTCGTTAGTCTGCCACTCTTGTTTCCTTCCATCATCATCCATGGTGTCATTTCATCAGCCACTTTACTATGATCCCTCGTGCCTTTGTTGAGGACTCGTCATTTCCTCAACTATGGAGGACCCCCTTCTATCAACTTCAACACATTTATTCTAGAGGTGTGGTCTAGAGGGTGGTGTACCTTGGTTCAATACTTCATCTTTGTTCATTGCCTCAGATCAAGCAAAGGGAATCACCATTTCCCTCTGAGTTGGTTTTTTCTCATGTGCTTGACCCTAGATCATTATCACACAATCAAGAATCGTACACTTGATGGTCCAGTGATCCAATAGATTGTACTAGTGTTTCTCAAGTGTGTGTGAGATGTTCTATACCTCATGAGGAGGTGGCCCTTCAAGTAGCCCCCCACATGCCAGGATGTTAGCTGATCATGATCTAGCCTCATATGCAATTCTTTAGATTTGATGGGTTCGGTTTCAACCACTTGTAGTGCCCTTCAGATGATCCATTCAGTTTTTTAGATCCCTTTCCTATTCAATAGGGCTTCTTTGGTTATGATTTGTTAATTTTAGATAGAAATGGTATGTTATATGCTTTAGTAGAATTTACATCAATGTTCCTTATTACCCCAATGAAAATTTCCAATAATTTCCAGTAGCAATCACATTAAATTAATCACATTGAAAATAAATGTAGATAGAATATACAAATATGTGCAAAAGACAAGCCAAGACAAGAGGACACCAGATTTGGCAGATGCCAAGGAAAAACCCCAATGTGGGGAAAACCATTTGATCAAATATTCTTTTTATTATTCAATAGTTCAACATAGAGAGAGAATACATAGATCAAATTTACTTGCCCAATACACAACCGAAACAACAGTCAATTGTAGCCTTTTGTAGTGGCTACAACCACCCTCCAAAATTTTGCCTTGGTCTATTTTACAACCTCCCTACCAACCTTCACAGTAGCTTGCCTTACTTCATTAAGTCCTCAAGCTTCAGTGTCTTTCTTGCTCAAAGGTAGCCTATCAATCACAGTTTTATTTTTTCCCTTCACAGGCTGCTCACCCAGACTTAGTCCAGCTGTAGGCTGAGCAACCTCCCCTTCAAAATTACACATTTCTGGAGGGAAACCAGCCTTCCCTTCAGAAATTTTGCAATCCTCTTCGACAACATGTTGGGCTCCAGGATTGCGCAATCCTGCCATCCAACCTTCCCAGCAGGATTTGTGCAAATTTTCCTAGCAGCAGGTTGTTTAGTCCAGGATTTGCATAAATTTAGGCAACAGTTAGTTGCTCTGCCCAAAAATTTTGTAAATCTCCTGGGTAGCCAGCCCAACTCCTAGCCAGAAATGCGATTTTTTTCTCTAGTAGTCAAGCAGTCTCTTGCATGTGCAGCTGAGTTGAGCATTTCCCTCTGGGACTATGCAAAACAAACTTGCATGCATGGGCTACTTCTCCCAAGGTAGCATGCAAAGGCATGCCTTGTTTCAGGGATCTATGTTTAGCAATTGGAGGTTACATAAGGAGCAATTCAGAAACCTGTCACTAAGTGTCACTTCCCCCATATTTGTGGCATGTGGGTCACAACCTTGATGTTATGAAAACTCATCAACCAAAAGTTGCAAATCTCATTCCTCACATCAACCTTGTGGCTCTGACATCCCACATCACATCTAGGAGCAGTTGGCACACTCAGCTCAGCTGTTTTGGGGTAAGCTTGCTTCCCATGCCTTGTGCTGCATTTCTGTCACTTTTTGTGTTTTCAATTGTGGGAGTACTGTTTGCTTGATTTATTTGAACACTTGCTGTCATTTACATATATGCTAGCTTATCCTAGCTTTATTTCAGTTTTCATTGCTATCTCATTGTTGTCACATGCATGAAACTGTTTTGCACAGACGTTCGCCTAATCGGTGAACTACCTCACACATAACATGTTGATCTATTTGTTGAATCTTTCATTTGTGTTTCTCATGCACTGTTAATCAGTTCTGCTATCACTTAGCGCCGCCATGCATTCACTAACTTACTTGATTTCAGTTGCTCGTCGGCGAGTCAGACCAACCTTGGCCCAGGCTCTGCCTTCACCAAGGATGCATTGCACAATCTGGGGAGGGAAGGATCACATTCAACTCTAGATTTGTGCATTCCTAAGAAGCACTGGCCTCCAGGACCGTTTTTCACATTTCTGGAGGACAGTGGCTACATGGTCCAAGAAATTGTGCAAATATGTCCCTAGGCTAGCAATCCTTCCCAGCTAGAATTGCACATTGTGCAATCCGAGCAGTCAGCAGCCAGAACGGACTATGCATTGCACATTTCCAATAGTCAACCAGTCTCCCAGCAGCCAGGAATATGCCTTAAGCAGTCTTGGCAGTTGGTCTCCTGACCTCTCAGCCAAAATTCCACAACCTTCATGATCATTTACCCAGGTATGTTGCAAGTCAGTTCTCATGTTCATTTTGGTTTTCAACTAAAAAATTTCTTGCTATGAGTGTTTCCATGTCTCTAGGTATCACAGGTGTTCATCTTTCTCTCAGTAGTGCAGGTACAATAGTCTCTAGGAGAGTAGAGACGAAGACACTATTCATAGCACGCTTGGGGATGCAGTTGATCAAGTGTCTATGAGCTTGCCTAGTCATGAAGATATCAAATTTTTTGTAGACAAGGACATCAAGCAACAACATCACAACAATCAACATCATGAACAATAGTTGAAGGCAACATACCAAAAGCAGCAAATACAGTGAACACAACAAATGCAAGGAATGCAAGAAGAAGGTTGCTGACAAATACAAAGGTGGAACACAGTTGCAAGATCGAGCAGGTCCATTGATGATGAAAGTAACTTTGGAGACTTCAACTATGAAGTGCCGACACGACATGAAGATCACACAAAGGCAGAAGATGGAACAAAGAAGGAGTTGCGTGTCTTAAAGCAACAACTCAGGAAGAACATGAAGTTGCATAGACGGACGAATGAGTTGCAACAGGAATAGAAGTGGGCGCAACATGCACTCACAGATGAAACTGCACTCGTACAAGTTAAGGATTCATCCCAACAAATGACACAGAGTAGAAATGGTGAGAAGTGTTGTTGATCACATGCAAGGGATTCAGTAGCATGCATGTTGTTGAGCTTACACATGCAATCCAAACCATTCAACACACTCATCAAGGCAAAGACAAGAAGCAATTCCAACTGGGGTTGAACATGTACTTCGACAAGTTGATGTGCATGACCACTAGCACACACTTGAGGATCAACATGGACACTATCCATCAGTGTGTTTCCGGTTCAACCATACCCAGTAAGACCATGTGCATGTTAGCAGACAAGTTGGATGAACGGGCCGAACCAATGCACCGATTGCAATGGAGGGAAGAGTTTGCTTTAGCAAGATGTCACCATGAGGTGCATGCACACCATCACGGACGACCAAGCTTGGCATCATCTCACTACCTTCACCATCATAAGCATGTCAAAGAGTTGGTCTCATCACAGTGGATCGAGTGTTAGTGATGTCTTGCAAGGCTTGTACAAGGCATGTTGTCTCACATGAGTACCTATGCATTGTAATGTTGAGTCATGTCAAGTGTAAGTCAAGTGTCAATGGTTGGATGTAACAGTCATAGAGTAGGTGAAGAGTCATGAGGGTAGTTGAACTATAATAAAGGGGAATGTCAAGGGTCACCCCACCCTTTACTATAAATAGTCCCCCATAACTCATTGTAGAGGCTTCTGGTCAGCCAAGCTTCTACTAAGACTATCTTGAAGAAGGCTTGGATGTATTGTAATGCACCTTGGCTTCTTCACTGCACAGAGATTTGGAGGAGCAGGCGGATGTGGCTGTAATGTTCCACTGTTGGGGCTAGTAGGTTTGCATGGATGTATTGTATGATTGTGACTTACACTTCTTTAAGTAATAAGAGCCAACACATTTCCATGCATATGTTGTTATTGTAGTTGGACTGTTCCAGTTGCTTTAATGATATATGTTGTTTAACTTAAGTACTTGTGTATGAACTGATTCACATGTAATTATACAAATCTTGTTGTCAATGTGTTGTATATGTTGTTAATGTTGTCACTGTCTGTGTCGACTGCTCTACTAGACATCAGATAGACCTTTCACTTGGAACTTGCTATAACAACTTTCACACTCATCTCGGACTGATCCATGAGTGTTGTACGTGTTACCTTACCTTGTACGACGTGACTGCCGTATCAGAGTGGACTACTCCACCAGAAGTTGTGCATGTCCTTTGTGTTGTGTGTTCCTAGCTAAGTTGGGACTGATCCCTTTCATCCTGTAACTCACCTTCGCCTCATTCCCCTTTCAAAGTGTTGGAACCTCTCATACCCCTTCCTTGACTCACTGCATCAGTCACACCCTTGCTACTGATAGAGTTATCTTACTTGACTCTGTGCAACATCACGGACAAGGCATTACCTTACACCCATTGTTGCGACTCCTACACCAAAAGGTCTAAGGTCTAATTAGGACTTCTTATTGGGGAGGTCCCCTTGACATGTTGGCAGGTCCAATACTGTCAACATTTCTGGAGCTAGAAGGAGGGCCTGATGACAAGCTGTGCCCTCTCATCCAGTTTTGAACCTTTGCATATCTTTGATGGAGTCTTACACTCTTCTTCCACCGAGGTGTTTTTCGAATCATGAATATGTCTTCATCTCGAGGAAGCTTTTCGATCTCTTGTCCACTCACATGTATGATGCTAAAGGCAAAGTGACTTGGCTTGAGCACTTACATAACTTTCTTTTCATGATTTATGAGGAAGATTAGTTTTCTGATGAATAGGCTCGTTTGCTACTTGCATACACACTTTGCGAATCTCCATTTTGTTGGCTACTCATCCTATCGGCTAACACCATGCACTCATTTGAGCACTTCTTTGATCTCATTGAAGACACTTTCTATCATTTTGATCGAGGCTATCTTGACTGGAAACTGTTACAGCAGCGGAGGGCTCCACATGAATCCATTATTGATTTTTGGCAGCGCTTATGTGACTTGGAGGAGTCTTACATTGCAAGAACTCATGCGCGACGCAAGTTATCTTTGTTTCTTTCGTTTGCTTGCATGTCAGAGTCAAGAGTGTGCTTATGCTTCGAAGTTGCACGTAGTGTCACATAGTACCATGATAAGTTTGTGGACTACCTGTCATGCACATGCACTCACTTATGTCCCTTGGGCCCTTTGAATCATGAAGTGTGGTTGTCTTCATTGTTATATCTTTCTTGCTTGTTGGTTCGCCTACCTAGGTTGATCGCAGACCAAGCCTTCACCAACATGGGTCTACCAATGCCTCAGTCGCTTCATTGGAAGTATCACTTCATGTGATCATGCCCATGTACCATTATTGTAGGAGTAGGAGTAGTGTTTTCTTTCAGTTGTTTGCTTGCATGATTTTTTTCTTACGTGATTTGTTTGCTTGTTTGCTTGCTTGCTTCACTTTCATTTTTTCTTCTACTCTTGCTATGCTTTGTTGATTTTTAGTTCGTTCGCTTGTTTCGTTCATAGGTTAGTTTTGTTTGAAACCATGTATGACTCTTGAAGCGAGCTGGGTAAAGTACAAGAGGGCTTGTAGGACTATCACTACTTGGTTATCTATCATCTTGCCTCTGTATGATGAGCTTGTTACTTTTAGTCCATGATATGTTGAAGGAAAATACGTACTGTTTGAAGTGAATCTTAGTGAAAGCAAAACGCTTGCACGTTAACTGGTGTCACCTTCTCTAGTCGATTTTTCTTGGGTTAACCCTTGTCAACTCAGTTAAGTAGAGTAAGGTGAGGGGGAAACCTTAACAGGAACATCAGAGATGCAATAAAACACTTCTCTACTAGAAAAACCTCTTCTTCTCTCAATAAGTTGGGATCCCTCTTCTGCCTCTGAAATGAATAAAAGGGATGCACAATGAAAAAAAAATAAAAAAAATGAAAATTCAAAAATTCAAAATGAAAAAGGAAAAAGAAGAGAAAGGCTTCCTGTGCAGGTAGGTGATGCAAGTAACTCTGCTGGGGTACTAACTAAGCTTGCAGGCAGTGGAGCCATGCTTGTGTTCCTATATGACTCCATCGGGGTACTGTCCATGCTTGTTGGCAGTGGAGAAACACTAGAGATGAAACTAAGACTCTAACGACTATACTGCTTGTGCACCTATATACCCCTCAACCCCAATCGAAGCAACTATGTTGCCTCGGCTTGGAATTTGTTTCAATTGACCAAGAGTTTTGTAGATGCTACATCTTACAATCAAGCTAGTGTGAAGCCAAGACAAGGTAAGAGCTGAACAATACTTCCAGAGGTGTTAGACTTGCTTTTCACGAACAAGGTCCATTCAGAGAGCCAGAGTTCTACAAGTGTGTCACCAAGTGTTGTAGCGGCTACAACGACCCTCCAAAATGTTGCCTTAGCCTATTTTGGAGCCTCTCTACCAACCTTCACAACAGCTTGCCTTGCTTCGAAGTCCTCAAGATTCAGTGTCTTTCTTGCACAAAGGAAGCTTGTTGATCATAGCTTGATGTATTTCCCTCATAGGTTGTTCACCTGGACTTGGTCTAGATGCAGGCTGAGCAACCTCCCCTTGAAAATTGCGCATTTCTAGAGGGAAACCACCCTTCCCTCCATAAATTGCAAAATCCTCTCTGATAGCGTGCTGGGCTCTAGGATTGCACAATCCTGCTAGCCAACCTTCCCAGCAGGATTTGCACAAATTTTCCCAACAACGGGCTATTCAGCCTAGAATTTGTGTAAATATGGGCAACAGTCAAATGCTCTACCAAGAAATTGTGCAAATCTTCTGGGCATCCAACCAAAAATGCACATTTTTCTCCAAGAGTCGAGTAGTCTCTTGCATGTGTAGCTGAGTTGACCGGTTCCCTCTAGGACTGAGAAAAATAGACTTGCATGCATGTGATGCCTCTCCCAAGTCATCATGCAAATTCATCCCTTGTTTTAGGGATCTATGTTTAGCAGTTGGAGGCTACATGCAAGGAGAAATTCATAAACCTCCCACCAAGTGTCGCTTCCCCTAGATTTGTGGCATGTGCGTCACAACATCGATGTTATCAAAACTCATCAACCGAACATTGCAGAGCTCATTCCTCACATCAACCTTCTATCTCTGACATCCCACATCACATGTAGGAGTAGTTGGCACACTCAGTTCAACTGTTTTTGGGTAAGCTCACTTCCCATGCCTTGTGCTGCATTTCTATCGCTTTTTGTGTTTTCTCTTGTGGGAGTATTGTTTTCTTGATTTCTTTGAACACTTGTTGTCATTTCCATATATGCTAGCTTGTCCTAGATCTGTTTCAATTTTTGTTGCTATCTTATTGCTATCACATGCATGAAATTGTTTTACATGGATGTTCACCCAACCGGCGAAATGCCTCATCCACATGCATGTTGATTTGTTTACTGAATCATTCATTCATGTTTTGCATGCACTGTTAATCACTTCTGCTATCACTTAGTGTCACCATGCATTCACTGGCTTACTTGATTTCAGTTTCCCATCAGTGAGTCAGACCAGCCTTGGCCTAAGCTTTGCCTTCACCAAGGCTACATTACACAATCTAGGGAGGGAAGGCTCACCTTCCTCTCCAGATATGTGCATTCGTGCCTAGAACTAGCCTCCAGAGTTGTTTTTCACATTTCTGGAGGATAGTGGTTGCTTGGCCCAATAAACTACACAAATATGTCCCTAGGCCAGTAGTCCTTCCTAGTTGGAATTGTGCATTGCACAATCCCAACAATCAACAACCAGAATAGACTATGCATTGCCCAGTTCCCATAGTCAGACAGTCTTCCAGTACCCCAGACTGTGCCTTAAGCGGTCTTGGCAGTCGGTCTCCTGACCTCTAGGCCGAAATTGCACAACCTTCATGATCATTTACCCAGGTATGTTGCAAGTCAGTTCTCATGGTCATTTTTGTTTTCGACTGATATATTTCTTGCTATGAGTGTTTCCATGTCTCCAGGTATCGCAGGTGTTCATTTACCTCTTAGCATTACAGGTACAATGGTTTCTAGGAGAGCAGAGACGAAGACACCGTTCAGAGCATGCTTGGGGATGCAATTGATCAAGTGTCTATGAACTTGCCTACTCATGAAGACATCAAGTTGTTTGTAGACAAGGACATTAAGCAGCAACATCACAATAAGTAGCATCATGAACAAGATATGAAGGAAGCATACCGAATGCAATGAATGTAATGAATGTGGTGAATGCAAGAAGAAAGTTGTTGACAAATACAAAGGCGGAACAAAGTTGCAAGATCAAGCAGGTCCATTGATGATGAAGGAAACTTTGGAGACTCCTGCTATGAAGTGACAATGTGACATGAATATCACGTGTTGGCTTGATGGACCCTGACCTAGGTTCAACGTTAGTCGGCCAAGAAAAACCCTACACTATTGGCCCTTACAACATCAGTTCATGGAGCGTGGACTGAAGTCTCACCTGAAGTAGTATGGGGAGATTTAGGAACCAAGTTTCCACACCCTGAGATGGTTGTGATGTTGGTTTTATACCTTAAACCCTTCCTTCGCGTAGATCGATAAGCCTTTAGGGCTTATCGATGTACTTTCTCTTCCGTCTCTTAGAACCTCCGCAAAGTTATATGATCATCCTTCGTGCAACCCTAACCAGTGGGTCAGGAACTTACACACCTTTCTTACTGCGTTATTGTATAATTTCTGGAATTATCTTAAGTGTTCGCAAATTTTACGATGAAATTAAGATTATCTTTGCATAAACATATATCCTTATTTACGTTCATATGATAGATAGAACATATACGTTCGCGCATTAAATTACCATTATAACCTAAACCCGAAATTTAACATAACATAATTTCATGCGATCCCCAGAGAAAAAATACACAATAATTTCATAATACTTCTCTTTATTGATGATTCAGATTCCCAATACAGACTCTATTTGCCCTGTGCACATAGCTGCAGGGGTCCGTGCACTCAGCTATAGAGCCTCTTCCTACACTAAGACTCTCTCTCTTAGCTCTTCACATACTCAAACTTCAATTTAGTCAGAACTCTACTTCAAAGACTCCCTTGCTATACAATACCATGGTCCGTGGACTAAGGGCAGATCTCTAAAGCCAACACAAGCTATCTAACCTAAGGGTGGAAACCCTTTTTGACTCTTTCTATATTCGTGCTCCACAACCACAAAATGCAAAGACTTTACATTCCTTTGTACAAAATTTAGGATTTCTGCCCCAAACTTAGGCTTTTAGTCCCAAGAATGAACCTAGGGGGCCCCTTCCCAATGGGCCCCCAACACAAACATAGTGACTTGCCCTCGAGTCACTCGGTTGGCGCAAAGATCTTGTCGCGAAGGCCTCCTAGCTCGACTTGGACTACTGTAACTTCGGTGGTACACTGTGCTGCTACCTGCTTCATCTCCTCGAAGAGCTGCTTCGTTGCTAGCCCTGCACCATCCGACTGAATTTTCTGCTGAGTCTTCTGCAGACTAGCCAAGTTGCCTTCAATAGTGGCTGTGATCAGTGATGATGTATCGTGCACCTGTCTTCTTTCCTGGAGGCTGAATTGGTCCCACAAAGTCAATTGCCCATTTTTTGAATGGTTGTAACATCACCTGCAGTATCAGAGGCATCTCATCCCTCCGCGACAGCCTACCGGTCCTTTGACAAGAATCACATGCCCTACAATATGCTTTCGAATCCTTATGCAGGGTCAGCCACCACAACCTAGTGTGTAGAATCTTCGGTGATGTTACTTTCCTTGCATAATGTCCTTGTGCGGCTGCTCCATGAGCCTTAGTGAGGATGCTACTTCATTCAAAGTCAGGCACATAACGTCGCAATATTTCATCTGATCCCATTTTGTACAAGTTCCTTGCAATGATGGAAAATTCTGTTGCGCACACTACCAGTTCCTTCTTCTATTGACTTGTATAACCTTCATGAGTTGTTCCTGTCATCAGGAAATGGATAATATTTTCAAATTGACTGTCCGCAATGCACACTACAAAGAGCAGTGCGTCAGGTAGTCCCTCCTCTAAATTAGTAGCTTCCTCTCCAGTTTCAATGTGTGACAGATGATCAGGTCCCGCATTCAGTCGTCCTAGCATCACAATAACTTCAAAGTCATACTCCTGAAACAACAACAACCACCTACATATTCGCCTTGCCCAACACAGGCTTGTTGACCAAGTATTTCAATGTGGAATGATCTGTATACATCTTAAAGTGACCACCTAACAAATAGTGCCTGAAATTCTGGAGCGTGTACACTATAGCTAATCATTCACGCTCTGTCGTGGAATAATTTTTCTCCACTTTAGATAGCTTCGTAATAGCGAATGCTATAGGGTGATCCAATTCTACCTCACCGGTTTGTGTTAGTACGGCTCCCAGTGCAGTACATGATGCATTCATGTGCACATGAAATTCCTTCTTCCAATCTAGGAAGACTAGGATCCATGTGGTGACCATTTTCTCTTTTAGCAAATCAAAGCTCTTATGACATTCATCATTCCAACAGAACGTAGCATCCTTTTTCAATAATTTCTTCATAGGTGCGGTGATCTGGACATAGCTCTTGATGAACTTCCTATATTATCTGGTATGCCCCAGAGTTGTGTGTAGCGGTTTCACACTCCTTGGCACCTCCAAGTTGATTATCACCATGATCTTCACAGGGTCTACCATCAATCCTTGTGTGCATACCACATGACCCCACAAGATCCTAAAAGGGACACAAAACAAACACTTCTTCAGATTGAGTGCTATCTGGCATCTCCTACATGTATCTACCATCAAGTGTAGACATGCCAAATGGTGCTTGACTAATCCAAACACCGTCCAATTTTTAAAGTATACCTCCAAAAATTTATGAATGAAGTCTTTGAATGTCACAATGACTACACGTGAAGAGATCGCTGGTGGATTCTTCAGCCCAAAAGGAATTACGGTGTATTGAAAACATCCCCATTTAGTTGTGAAGGTCATCTTGCTTCTATCCTCAGGCATGATTTTGATTTGATGGTACCTAGAGAACCCATTAATGAAAGAGTATACTTCTTGGCCGCATACATTATCCAGGACCTCATTGGTGAACGGGGTTGGGAAAGGATCATGCACACAAGCGTCATTCAATTTCCTGAGATCTATGCATATCCTTATTTCTTCCTTTTGTTTCTTTTCCTGAACCACTATTGGGCTTACCCAATCAGATTCCTGCTCCGGTTAAATAATACTTGCTATGAGCATCTTATCTAACTCAACGCGGACCCTTTCCTTATACTTTGGGTTGAAGCAGTACGGTCTTTGTTTCACAGGTTTTGTGTTTGGATTTAGGGTGATCTTCCTGAAACCCAGGTCTCCTATTTGTGGGGAATAAGTCTTGATATTCACAGAGCAGTTTAGCAACCTTATCTACTATAGCATCGTCCTAATAGTCCACAATCTTAGAAAACTTTGGTTTTGCCTCCGTGCCAATATTCACCGGCTGGTCTTGAGCGGCTCTAATATGTCTAGGTTCTCTAGCTGTGGTCCTTCAACTCCGTGATGACCTTCAGTCTTAGGGATATTAATCTTTCTCGGGTCTTCGTCTTCTTCTTCCACTGTTACATTATAACATTCCAATGCGTGGCTCAATTGGGTTGTCCAATCAGGTTGAATTAGGTCGAATCAGGTCTAGCAGATCCTGTGGTTTCCTAAAGATGGTTTTCTTAACCTCCTGCAATGCTTCATCAATGGACTCAAATCCATCCTTAAAACTGAACTTCATTAGAAATCATTGGCGTAAAACATCCCATTCTTCAGTGCCATGACAGAGTTCTATCTCCAAGTACCAATTCATTGGTATAACCTCCAAGGTATGAAAAAATAGATGGACCCACGCCGGCTGAGGCTTCGCTCCATATTCTTTAGTCCATTTGGCCAAATGATCACATGGATCATTCCTCCCATCATACTTTTCTGTTAGTCATACCTTCAGGTGGCCAAAGCATATCCTCATCATCCTCCTATATTCACGCCAATAATCGAAACTACCCTTGTGCGTACCCCACCATCTTGCCAGTTTAGCACGCAACACCCAAACTAATGCCTAGAAGCGATGCTTCTCAGGCACTTTCTTTTCTAATGCATCAAAAAGAAAGCAACGCCAGTTAGCCCATCATAGTGAGGCAGATTCCTTACCTCTGATGATATATAGTGCAATGACTTGGTCATCATATTATAGCGTAGCGTAGATACTTCATGCAGTCGGTTCTACCATTGCTCTAGTTCTTCATCCGAATCTGATGTGCAGGAGCTCTCACGGTCCCATGCAATACATCTGTCTGCTATTCGATTCACCCAACCCTGGTCTCGCATCGTTATCTTATAAATCCAATTCAAATCGTCATCACTTTCATAGGCACAAACCGGTTCTATATAGCGTAGTCCTTCTGCATGATCCAGTGGCACCACTATGTGGAGTGGTTTCTTTTCAAATATCATCTTTCGCTTCTTTAGGTTGATTACCCCATTCATGTCAGTGGCCCAATCGATCCCAAGGAGCACAGATTAGGGATTTCTATCATCCACAATCTCTATTACTTCAAAATTCGCCAGTGCGCTCGCGCCTTCAATGTCAACTGTTACCCCTTGCAGCCTCCCAATTGGGATGATTTTCTGTTGATTCACCATCCTTAACTGGATCGGAGACCATTGGAATGTATGTCTCCCCATTCTTTCCCATGTTTGTTTTTGAAAAACATTCACGTTGGACAAAAGATACAAGATAACTTGGTGCATTTTGTATTCCCCTATCTGCGCGGTGAGTCTCATATCACATCTAGTCCTCACCTTATGCTTACCAAGCTTTCTTACTACGCACGGTTCACTAGTAGCGTTGTCCTTGCCAGCACAGTGGTTGATTAATTCCTGCAATCCCTTCATAGCCTTACTATCACGGAGTAGTTTCATGCAAGTCTCCAAGAATGTGGCAATCATGGATGGGTCCATTTATTCAACTGGTTTCTCCTTACTTCCTGAGGTAGAGGCCTCAGCAAAGATTTTCTTTTCTTCCATAAATGTTTCTTTTGCACGCTCCAAATCAAACCCAGTTTCCTTTTTGGGTGCTTTGTAGACTCACTCACCTTCTGCAGGCCACTTCCCTTTATCCTCATAGCATAATGTTTACTTGAGGGTCTTCCTCACGAGGCTCAGCCTTCATCATCTGTAGGTTTTGAGTCGTCTTCGGAGACTGCACCCACTTCTCACGAATTTTAGCCAATAATATAGGGCAACCCTCAGTCACATGGTCAAATTTAGTACAGTAGTGGCATGAAAACCGCGTTGGATTTAGGTAGTCTCTTGCGTAGTGTCCTAGTCCTCCACTATTGTAACAAATAGGCTACCCTCGGCCTCTACCAGGACGTCCTCCACCTCGGCCTCAATCACACCCATGATACTCACCTCGCGCTCCCTCAACACCTTGGTCCGAAGGCTATGTTTCTGCCTACACCTTGTATGTAGGTGTCCTATCCATTATTAATTCATAAGTATGGAAACTACACTCGTCATGACCTACTGATTGACAAAAATTGCAGAAGAGCTATTGTGGTGTCTGTATGAATTTCTACAACAAATGACAATTGTCAGTTGCATGTTTCTCAACTACCTGGCATATAGCACACCATAGCGCAGACATTGTACTTAGTCCTCCAGCAACCTATAACCTTAGAGGCATTAGTCCCCCTGCTACAACATAGTTCGCAAAGACTAGACAATGATCCTTGTCATGCCCCTGACCTTTTCATTTCCGGCATCAAACTTCTTCACGCTGTTAGAAAATTATATATTACGGAGCAATGGAACACATGAAATAATGCAGAAATATAAACACAAAAAACGCACAAAACAAGAGAGACACAGATATACGTGGTTCACCCAGTTTGGGCTACGTCCACCCCGAACA
>APFE030605606.1:6091-60647 GCA_000404065.3 Pinus taeda
GATGTACACTGGATGTTTTTATATTCCTGAATATATCGCAGCCCAGATGGATGAAACTAGATCCGGGGTCTTCAAAAATCATCCAATCTTCACTCGGAGTACAACTCGATCCATGTGAAAAAAAAATTGGATTCGAACATGGAAATACATCGCCTGATTATCAGCCAATCACGTAAGTTGTTAACAGGCACGAGAGGAATCACCAATAATGACAATTACCCTCAAGGTACTACAGTGCAGTTTATGTGGTGTGAAAAAAGGACTTGGCATCGAACACCACGCAAAATCTCTCGGTCGAAGGCCATTGATGTAAACCTGTCGCCGAAAGTGAGAAACTTGCCATTAAGGCATGCAAGCTTCAAAGTACTAAAAGGGTTGTTCCCAAGTCAACTTCTTGGATAATGAGCTGATGTTGACAAGAAGCGACCCGTCGCAGGAAGGCCTTACTAAATCCCACATTGACGACACAGAACGAAGCAAATGATTTTAGAGGTGAAAACAAACTGACGATATAGGGTTCAGGGTGGTGGTCATGAAGGAATGAAGGATGAATTTATTGGAGTGCATGAGACACAGGTGAATTGTCTGAATGAGTTCTCTTGAACAAATCGGTGACACTGACAATGGATTGGTAGCATTAACCCCAAACATGGATGGCGTGATGGACCAATGGTGAAGACCAGTGAACGGAACAACCCAACCCGACATGGATGCGGAAGGAAAGTGTCATGTTCAAGAGCGACTTGCTACCAATAAAGTTCCTTCTTGTTTTCTTCCCAATTTTCCCCAGTCATTGCTGACCAGTACCTCTTTATTTTTGTCAGGCTTGAGGAGGATAACATATGCTTGCTCTATAATCTGCCCTTCGGGCGAACCTGTCGCTATATTTTAGTGAGCCTAGCGACAATGAAACTCGTCCTCGTCCATTTGGGCGAGTTTGTCGCTATTAGGTTTTAACGAGTTTAATGACAAAGATAACTCGATCTCTTTCAATTTTAAAGAGTCTTAAAGAAATGGAAAGAAGACTCCGAAGATTTTTTTTGTTGAATAATCCCTTAAGTCCGAAAAAGTGTAAAATAATACGAAAGGGATGAATTTTTGATAGTTTTAACGAGCCAAACAAGACAAGCGCTCGATTTTTTTGTGTAATAATCCCTCAGGTCCAAAAATATTAAAATCTAGAGGAGGGATAGCACTTCTGATGCCTTTTAAAAAGCCGAAGAGGCCAATAGCTCAACAATCTTTTAACAAGTTTAACGACAAAGATAAGGTTTTGCAAATGGGGTAGCAAGCTAAGAGGGTTTGATTGTGGGCAAAACTCCACAGTTAAGCGCACTTGAGCCAGAGGCGATCTGGGATGGGTGACCTCCTGGGAAGTCTTGGTTGCCATGTGCAAGCCCCGGAAGTGATGATTGATGCTATGTGATTCATTTCACTAGCTTCAATCCCACTTCTTCACCGCTGTGAGCATCACCAGATGCAATGAGTGCTAAGTGAACTATTCAAAAATCATGAGAAATTAGTCAGTTACAAAATGGTCATACAAGAATGAGAAATGGTCATACAAGAATGACTTACTTAACGCAGTTGAGTCCCAAAATGATATATAATCTTTTCATATTTTATGAGTTGGGTGAAAACAGCTTAAAGAAGACTCGTTTTCGAGGAATGAGCGATGGTTTCGGGTGGCATTTGATTCCAGGTAAGATTTGGAATTTTCCAATCACGGTAGTGTTACAAGGATGGCTAGCAGAATCACTCTTTCCAGATGTTCCTCGAAGGGCTAAAAAATCATATGGGGGTGAATGATCGGCTGAAAACAGAGTGGAGGTGATGGCAAGAACACGACCAAGGCTCAAAACTGGTGATAAGGCATTCACAATGGTTATTTACCTGTTCATTTTTAATGAGCTTAAACGTGGGGAGAAACACTTGCTCATGAATTATGTTTATTTTTTAACAAGCTTGCACTATACGAAAACATTGCTTGCCAGTCGTATGATAAGAAATGTCTCATTCAAGATGCCATTTTTTATGGAGCTTCACCTTTTGAAGCTTTGCCCCGAATCCTTTCTTTATGCAAGTTAGGAAACGACTAGCCTTACAGGTTTAAAGGGTTAGAGGTCCTACAAATTTAAAAAATAAATAGCCACTCTTGACTTGCATGCGGAAAGGTTTGCATGCCCCCAGGTATAGCGAAAAAATTCCAGGTTACCAAGAAAGTTTCATCCGCGTAACAGATAAAATTCTTTCTCGGCGATGTCTATTGAAACAGACAAAGGGGAGTTGTGTCACTCGGCATAACCTTAACGAAGGTATCTTATTCCAGTATGTTCCAAATTTCCTGTGAGGACGGGTTCGCTAGAATAGTCATATATCCCTCTCAGAAATCAACCCTATACCCAAGGTTTTCCTACCGAAACAGACCAGGGTGCATGCCCCCTAGGTTTCAGTAACATCCTCTTGAATCGCTCGCACTCATCAAGTGGACGGGCTGGAGAGTGATGAGACATTTCTTGCATTAAAAGACCATTTAGGGACGGCATTTGACTATTTGCGATGTGTGATCCGGGGAATGACATTTGGTCCACGAGCTTGACCATTCTGGCTTCGTGCGGAAAAACATTACTCTAAAGAGTGAGGAGACGATGGCTCCCATGCAATAAATATAGTTGCATCCAAGGAGTAGATTATAATCTAAAGGTCCTTGAACTACCATAACATTCATGTGAATAGTTTTCCTTCTCAAACTAATGGGCACATTTGGAAGGATCCCTAAGGGTTGACTGGTTCCCTTATCGAAGCCTCTTAGATTTCTCATTTTAGGCAAAAGCGATGGTAAACCAAGCACTTTCCAAGAAATTGAGGAAAGGATACTCACAGAAGCCCCTTTATCAATGATGGTAACAACCATGACCATTATGTAAGCTTGTAAAATGATTCTGAATGGTACAGTAGCTGGTAAACGGGGTCTGCCTAGTGGATTCCAGTCGAAGGAAACAACTAGGTTGCTTGGTGGTGGGAGCGATAGACGGCCGGGTAGGAATCTGGTGAACTTCCTTCCTACGGTAAAGGAACGGGAGGACTACCCCCAAGCTCATTGGAGTCGGTGTTGATGAAAAGAATTTGAACAGTGTCGTTCTCTTTCTCTTCAGTGATGATATTGTTCGAGGATGAACACTCTAAAGGAAGTACCGAGTCAACTGCCGTATCGACCCTTTGACTTTTGTCTGGTTTGGATTCCAAGGTTTCGTTTTGAACGATAGGTGCTTTGGCTGACCACAAGGATGGGCCAACCAGATTTTCAATTGGTGGAGGGCTCGGAAAGAGTTTTCGATATCCAGGAGGAAGTCGTAACCGTGAAACTAGACGATTATCTAAAACTCTTTTAGCCTCTTCAAGGAAGGGATAACGGTGGACAGCGTGATCGCCTTCACACAACCTACAAGGAAGTTTAGGATTCCTTCTTTGTCCATGTGCTTCACTTTCACTAGTTGACGGTGAGCATTCAACGTGATCACCAGAAGTTGATGCTACCAGATTGTACAAATGAGGAGACCAGTCCCTTAAGTTCCGAGGGATGTATGGACAATCTCGGTGATAGTGGTCTCCATTGCAAATGACACAAGGAGATTTAGGTTTTGACTGTGCGGTGTGTGGATTTTTGCTAGAGGATATTTGGTTGCCCCCTTTCGATTTTGGTTCTTTTTTCTTATTTTCCTTTTTCTCTTTCTGCTTCTTATTCTTCTCAGTTACTTGACTTTTAGCTTTATCGGATTTATCAAGCGAAGAGGAAGGAGGAGAGGGAGAATCAGATGAAGTAGAAGGTTGGGAGACAACTCTAGTGTCGTCTAGTTGCTGATTAGATTGTTCAGGAATTACGGGATTCTAAACGATAGAGGTAGAGAAGAGCCAGACTAGAAAACCAATTGTCAATCCCAGAAGTGACAAAGTGGCCATATGGGGTGGACCAAAAGCTCCCCAAGAAAGGAAGGGACTAGGATTTCCTTCACAGGGAAACCCTTGGTTGGTAGACTCCATTTTCGGAACCTGAATATCAACGAGAGAATTTGTGAAGTTATTCCGATTAAAATAATTTTTTAGATGCTTAGACACAACTTGTTTTTCAATTTTAAAGAGTCGAGAAAAAACAAAATATGACTCTAGTCGCCTTCAATTTTTATTGAGGTTGAAGTGACAAGCGCTCAGAGGACATTTTCTTTTAAGGAGTCTGAAAATGACAAAAATGGACTTCTCTGGAGATCTAGGTAGAGAGGATTACCAAACCAATCATAAAACTGCAGAATACTTTTTACGGTACGGCAGTCAGTCTTCCCGAATGTTGTGTTCGGTGCATTACGATTAATAGGGCGGAAAACACGGCTTCCTAAGGATAAAGGATGCAGCCTATTGTGGTCTCCCAATATATACGTGACGGTACGTGGGAGCACAAGTCTGTACTGGCACTTGTCATCTCCAAGTGGAGGAATAACCCAACCAACACTGAAAGCAACATTTACTAGGCTTTACGACGCCGGAATACGTCTCTAGCCTAGACCACTAGATGTTGTGCGTTAAGTTCCAAAGCGTTGTTAGATTCATTGGATTTATTTTAAGTTGATCTTGTTTAATAGTTTGCCTTTCAGGTTCACCACATGATGTATGTATAATTCCTAAATGCAGTCTAATATGATAAACAGACGTTTTATCTTCTTTCAGCAATGAAAATCCTAGCTACTAAAGGGAAGAAAGTCAAGCATCTTTTTTCCACAGAGCACAAAGCACACGCTAATATGCACAGTCCTAAATCAAGCCAAGCATTCAAAATGCAAATGCGCATGCATGTATTGGTTTTCATCTCTCTTAATGTGTAAATGATGCTAAGAGAGTTATGTGC
This sequence comes from Pinus taeda, assembly GCA_000404065.3. Taxonomy (NCBI): domain Eukaryota; kingdom Viridiplantae; phylum Streptophyta; class Pinopsida; order Pinales; family Pinaceae; genus Pinus; species Pinus taeda. The sequence continues at coordinate 10,989 of APFE030605606.1, forward strand.
AAAATTGAATTACTTTTAAAGCGATTGTACTCAACAAGATTCTTTTTCAAAATGAAGTGAAAGAAAGAGAGACACTTTGTGATTTTGAAATGGAAATTGCTTTTAGACACTTGACAACTAGTAATTCAAATCCTATGCAATAGTAACTGTATAATCAACTATCTAAAACAATGGAATTGCTTTCTAAAACTGAAAACGATAGCTACGAAACTTTCAGATCTAAAGACGACAGTTCGACTATGATACTTTTTGGAAAAGAGAACTAAAACGACGCATAATACATAAAAAACGTTTATAGCTATTTACACTAAGGAGGTGGAATAATGTAAGAGAAGGGGGTATTCATAGAAGTACTCTGATTACAGATAGAAAAAACTCTTGAATAAGACTGAAAACAGTGAGCAAAATCCACAGTCGGAGGGTAAAATAATTCCTCCCTGACCATCACACCTGTTACACAGTGAACTCAGTATTCAATTCACCTAATCCATTCGGGAACTGCGATGAATACAGGCTACCTTGAAGGCAAGGTGCGATGGTTATAGTGCGAGACTTTGAACAAGATTTTACTCACAGTTTGCAATCTAGTTCAGGTGTTTTAGGCCGAATAAGTAAAGATCAGTGTATGTAAAACACAGGGGTGATCTAAGAGGTTACTAGAGCCACCACTCAGGGAAATTAGATTGCTTCCAGATCTATTTTTTAATTCATAAAAAAAACACAGATATTGGCTGAAGCAGCATTGATCTACTATGCATTTGTATGACAAATGCAGTTCGAAGGCTAGTTGGCTTGACTTCAGGCTCCGTCTGTATGTTTATAAAAGAAACAAAGATATATAGGCTAACAAGTAATCTAGTCGCTCCCCAGTGGAGTTTCCATTTTGTTATACGGGAATAGTGTCCACACGGATGCTGCTATTCCCACTAAGATGGGTGGCTATCTTAGAGACAAACAATCAAAGTCTACTATTGATTCCTTTTATGAAAATAGTTGAGAGGAGAACCAAGATGGCCAACCTGAGTCTTGCGCTCGATTTCCTCTCCTTCTTGATAGAGTTTTGCTACTTTCTCTTTGTCTTCTCAGCTTCAAAAGGACCTGTAGAATCACAACAACATACTACTATGTAATAAACAAGGATCTAAGTTCATAAATAATGAAGGATCAGATGTGCATTAACCATATACAAGCATATATAAACAAGTGCACAAGAATATGGAAGGAAACAAGAAAAGCTTTATTCAGATGAAAAGTAGCAAGAAGATTACACCCATGTGCTCTAACCTAGCATCATCCTCCAGCTAAGAAGCCCTTCTTCACCTCAAGAAAAGCTAGATCACCCAACACTGTGAATGTACACCAAAATACCAACAACACTTCTCTATAAGTTACAAAATTCTATTCTCTGGATCTTTGTGATGAGGGATCCATATATAGATGATTACAGAGAGGTGAGTCATATTTTGGGATCTTGATTAGTGTCTTCTCTCTGATAGTTACTGCTTACACTTGGAGAATGATGATCTCTTACTCATCCCTGGTCGAAAATGGAGTGGCAAGTGCCATAGGGGAAGCTTCTCGAAGATTCCATGATCTTCTACCTCACATTTTTGTCCCTGCCATTTGTCCATTCCTGACCATCGCACCCTACAGAGGGACAAAATAGTATGCATCGCACCCTGTACATTGGGAAGGTGATATGCATCGCACCCTCTACAATTAGCTTTCACTATGGTCTAGTTTTGACCATTTATGAGCAGTTTTCAGTGGAGAACTTCTGGGAGATGATGTAATCAGTTGACCTTGTTCCTTAAGGTAGTGAAGCAACACTTTTAGGGAAATAAGAGCCCTCAGTTTATGGAAATTTGTGATTCGGGTTGAAGTGCCCAAAAATGTCTATAACAGTGTCATCTTGCCCTAAGTTCAATTATATTTTTTGTATGTGTACCCTTTTGTTAGATTTTGTTATTGCATCCATCCCTTTTTCCGTCATGAAATGGCGTTACCCATCGCATAAGCAAATATTGATTCAAAGTTATGCTCCTAATCTATGGGAATCTAATTTTAAAAACCATTTTTATGATATTTGGCACTATGTTTTGATTCCTTTAGATCAAGTGATGTTTTGAACAATACCTCCCAAAATACCTAATAATTTGAAAGAATGCCTAGAATCAATAGGTCGTTGGTTTTCTGAAGAATTATTTTCCTACATCATTATTTTTAGCAGCAAATTTGGTCCCCATCTTCTGCCCCAATATATTCTAGAAATAATTGCTTTGAGAGAAGTGGCTAATAAAGTTATTTTGTATGGAGAAGCCAAAATTTTGAGTAAGCTGCAAAAGAAACTATGGCCTAATTTCCCAATAAATTTTAGTGACATTAATCTCCAACACAAAGGAAACATAATCATAAAAGCCAAAGAGCTTGGGGAAATTTGGTTATTTAGTCTACCCCATTATAACCATGATCCTCAGGTTTCATTGGAAATCATTATATAATGGTAAGTTATATAAAAAAAATTATTCATTAGGAACCACCTTTCGATGATGTTTTTATATGCATTGATGATTTTCAGAAAGGTGTCAAAATAAAGAAAGTCCTACATAGTGAATCAAGAAGAAAATTGCAAGAATTTAGAGAGGAAGTGTACAAAATTTTCTAAAGTAAAAGGATCTACACCTAAACATTTAATTCGAACAGTTAAAGTCTACTAATTTTTTGGAATTTGGTTTAATTTCAATGAACTCACTTCATAGGATTCTATTGTTTCTGAGAAGGGAAAATCAGTAGAAATTGGAAAATTAGAAGGTTTTGTTGTTATAGTTGGATAAGTAGAATCCACATCAATACAAAATTTGAAAGAGGAACACGAATCTACGGGAAGAGGAAAGACTCCAGAAAAAAGAAGAAACAGTTGAATAAGAGATTATTGTCATTAATTCTCGTGAGAAAATAGAACAAGGGAAACTAGAAAGTACAAAATTCAAAGAAATGGAAGTACCTAAGGAGAACGAAATACATTTATCTACTCAAACCAATACCAAGGAAAATGAGAAAAAATGGAATCATATAATAGATTGAATACTATATCTATTGTATCTCCTAAAACATCAGTAATATTGATTTCTACTAAGATTCCTTGGGAATAATTCTTGTTTAAAATTGTTTCTGAATTATAGCCAAGTGTAGATATTATTCCATATTTAACATATTACTATTATAATATTCAAACAAAATCATTTGTTTGAATAATAAAGAAACGAAAACATGATACTCTAGAAACTATATCTAAATTCAGGTGGCAGGCTTAGGGTGATGTAAAGGAAAAAGCTCAGGAATATTCCCAATATTTAGGAGCTGTTGTTAATTACAATTAGTATCATCTGAATAAGCTCACAACTTCATATGAATTTCTTTATAGACAATTAAAGTGTTGGAGGAAAATTTGAATAAAAATGAATTGTTCAATGACAAAAACTAGCAGTGACATTTTGCTAGTTTAGTTCAATGATGTACTATAGAAAAATAAAACATGTAGAAAGATTTTCAAAAAAAATTATAGCAAGTGAATGAAAAACATGGACAAGAGATTCAGGAATTGAGAAAGTTACATGAAGATCAAACCAGTATCTAGAAGAAAGAAATAGAAAAATGCTTTGTCATTATTGTCATACCCTTGCAACATGAAATTTGTTCTCTTAAATATCAAGTGAATTAGAATCAAGAGGCAACAAAAAGTCTTAATATTTTCAAAGATCAAGTTTTACAAATTTGTTGAATTTTAAGGAAGAATCGATCAAAATTTTATAAAAAATTGGGTAAAATCTCAACGGTTTATCAAGAAATTAAATATTTGATTGAAAACATTGATCCATTGGCAGAAGAAGACAAATCAATTAATAGCAAGTTTCTCTCTATACTGGACTAGGAAAACAAAATTCAATCTACTGAAATTCTAAGGGTTTCTAAGAGTGACAAAATATTGAAGCTTGCTTCGCTGAGTTGCAGGGTGGGGAGAGAAAAAATAAATCAGAGCATGCAATAAAATGCCATATGAGAAATGTTTGGGAAAAAGCAACATACTTTATAGAAGAATTTGGCCTATCAGGCAATAATTCATCAAATGAAGAAGTTCCAGGAGAATTAAAATAACCAACAAAATATCTTGTTGCCAAGGACTAGGTAGAAATAAAAAACATTACAGTTTAGACAAAAAAAAGCTTTAAAAAAATTCTGCAATTGCCTTTTGAGGAAATCATACTTATTGCCAACTTTGAGGTCAAATATCAGAGGAACAATAAATATGCACTAGGATTAAATTCCATCTGTCAGATCAAAATCATTTAGTTTCCTCCCATTTCTTTCTCTATACTATGAAACTTATATTCACAGTGGGAAACTTATATCGAAGTACATGCACTTGATCTGCTACATAGTATTAATTACTAAGACTCTGAAGATGAGGAGTAGATCACCACTTGCCTACCAAATTTCAATTGAAAATACAACACTTTAGAATTTAGTATTTAGTTTCAAAAAAAAAAATTGGTTTTGACGCTCCAAGATGTTGGAAATAATATTGACGGGGGGGTGAATCAATATTAGCAAATTAATAATCTTTTCATTTCCATTATCATATTCATATACGCTACCTCAGTTAAGGATACCCACGTGTATACGCAACCGTGTTTAATGCAACTAGTGTATATCCAGTAAACTTATGATTCAGTTAGTTGATCTTCAATGAGTGCATCAGAACATTATTAACCATATGAATAGTAGTAAAATAGAATAGATCATCACACATAAGAAGGACACATGAACACCATGATATAAGGTGGAAACACAATGTGGGTGAAAATCACCTGTTGCAATTCGTCTCTATCTTCTTTTAATAAGAAACTTCCTTTTACAATATTTATGTACTGGTGTATTCTTATACCAGTATGGAGGCTTCTACCTGCAGAAGGCTACCACCTTCTCTCATTCTCCAGCTTCTCCTAGAAGGGAGCCACCACCCCCTCAGCTCTTCTACTAGCTGAAGTACTAGTACATAGGTGCTGACCTACAGAAGGCTACAACCTTCTCTTTTCTTCTAGGGACCACGTTTCATAAATTTTCAAACTAGATCCATATATACAAAACAATCACTACTGCAATACAATCATTAACTCTGAATCACCCAACAACTGAATCACTGAAACCCTGTCATCAAAACACAGTCACCAGAACACAGAGCAGAGCCCAGAAATTTGCAATAACCACTAGAATCAACAACAACCTCAAATATCAAATCTCATAATGTATACGCTACTTGACTATGTTGAACCAGCGTGTATAGGCCCTTTCACCAGAGACAACCCGCATTTAGATCTGAAAATAATTACTTATACCTTTGCTACAATTTTCAACTTCAGATATACCAAGAACATAAGATATAAAGGATAAAACATGCGTCAATATTCAAATCTATTCATGATCATACCATATAATGATAATGCATTTTAGTCTTCATGATCTCGGTCCATCAACTATTATCAACCACATAGGTGCCTCCTAGGTTCAGATCAAGCAAAGCATCACAAACCCATAACCAACATAATATATCTCACACTTCATTAGATATGCATCACTTGCACACTTGCTCCTCTTGGCCTAATGATCTTCTCCTTATATAGGTTTAGGCCTCTCCCAATACCATGGTCCGAAACCACATAGAACCAATAACTTGGACCCAATACCTGGGGTCAGCACTTCGGACCAAATACCATGGAAAAATACCAAAATAACATGGACCAAATACCATGGACCAAAACTTAGATTCCCAACATGTACGCACCTTTCCTTCTGTAAACATGCATGTGTATATATACGCGACTTGGTATATGGTTCACCCACATGTATATGCTTTTTTTTCACAGCACACCTGCGTATACCTCTCTGATCATTAATTCTTTGCTATTTACTAGCTATACTATGATCTGTCATCTGAGTGAGTTGCCATCAAGGACAACACCCGTATCATATATGTATCATAATGTCAACACAATACCTATTTTATTTTATCATATTTAGTATTTATAGATCTTTATGCATTCATGCAAAGGGTCTAGAATTAGTGAAGACAAGAGACTTGAATTCTTTGAATCAATTTTGAAATGCTAGCTTTTTTCAATACCATTTTCAGTGCTCATGTCTAAAGAATTGTGGCACTTATGTTAGTACTTGATTTTAATTACTTAATAAATGCCCTTGATTTTACTCTATGACTTGTGTTGTTTGATTCTGAGGGAGCATTTGATAATTGTATTTAAGATTCCTTAAAAAAAATGTAATTTAGATTTTTTTATAAAAAAAAAATAAGGAATTGTAGATTCACTTATTTCTAGTTTATTATTGTAATAGAATAGTCAAATATAGGGTATTTTCTCTTGTCTATGACATAGAAGTTGTTATTGATTAACTTTAAATCATGCATGTGTAAATATTCCCAAAAATACTAAAAAACTCGATGGGTAGTATCAAAATACGAAAATACTTTTGAAGTTTTTATTTAAATGTTCAGCCAAAACTTGCATGTTGAATCTTGTGAATTCAATTCCAATTAGGAGTTTAAATTTCATGATATTATTCATATTGTTATGCTCATTTAAACCCTTTAATTGTTGGTATTTAAATTGATTAAATCTTTGGTTAAATGAGAATTTGTAATTGATATTTGTACATGCATAATGTACACGACTTTGGAACAATATGTCAAAGTGTCTAAGTGAGAATTAGTACGCACATTTTCATGGGCCAGTTGCTTCAGATATTGAAACTAGAATATCTATTGTGTTATGTAACATAAGTGGGCCAAACTTTCCAGATATAAAATTTGGATTCTTGCAAAATATTGTACTCATGGACATCAATGGCTCAATTGAACTGTAGAACTTAGTTTAATTTTAGTTTTAGATAAACAACTGGACATTTGTTATACGTTCTCTAAAGGAATATGAGATAGAGGAAAAGGATGGAACTTTTATCAAGCACATACTAACTTCTTCCAAGAGGAATTTTTGCCACATGTCAACAATTGCTTATTTAAATTGAATGCAAGGAAATCAATTGTTGCAGTCATAATTGCGCCTTGATCCCTACTCACATTCATAATACATATAATATAGCAGATTCATCTATTTCTTGTTAAAATCTTTATCAATGTATATGGAACATTAAACTTACTATTCTTTTGAGGACTATTGTACAAGTTTGCTCAACAAAGATATGTTGTACTAGTTCTCCTTGCACTGTTGTCTCTTATTATCTATGCTTGTCATTATGTCCATGAAAATCGATATGCCTATAACATGAAGCACAATGTGGCAACGGATTCCATGTTGAACCTTGGTTTCACATTGAGTATACCCAAGGTCCCAGTATAAATGTTATTGTACACAATGCTGGCACAAGGAGTTGGCCAAGTACTTGCACATTTTCTCAAAAAATTCTCTATCAATTACTATGTTATTGTATTCATTTGTGTCAATTATTTAGCACTGAATACAATTGAAACTAGATAATTCATAGTTATCAAATTTTTATTCTTACAAATTATATCTTTTTAGAACATAGGTTATTTCTTTTTCTCAATCAGTGTTCATGAAAATTGTTCTTCTACCAGCTGAATACAAATACAAACACAAAATAATGTGCATTTCTTGTCCATTTGACATTTGTTGTATAGTTTACAATATGTTTCCAAGTCTACAAATAACTTCAATTTTGTTGTCTTGACAAGACATACAATTTTTTACCACTTTTGTTTAAATCCAATTGTAATGGAGCGATCCATTTTTGTCATATAAGAACTCCAATATGTTTCTGTAAGATGGGCATGTAAAATAGATTCAACATCTATGTTTTGTTGCTACACCATGTTCTTGTATTCAATTGTCTGAAGTTTTTTGCTTTCAATACAATTGTAACAAGACATAAATTTATTACTAGATAGAAATGTAAACACAAACATACAGGGAATATAGGCTTTGATAATCAGTTAATGAAATTCTAGGAAAACTTTGTGTTGTCATATAGCATATAGACTTATGATATCAATAATTGAACTGAGTGTCAAGAAAATAATTTCTACTATGCACACAGTAAAATCTTTCCACAGTCTATTGGAAAGAGGAAAATCCATTCTTCTATATTTCTTTGTTCCATAATTATTTGGTATGAAACTTATAATCTAAATATTCACATGATAATTTGCATTCTTGTTCTCATGTTTACAACGAGTTTTTTTCCCTTTGTGTGTCACAAATTCAATAAAAATAGAAGCCTTAAATAATATATGCTTTTTCCTAATAACTTAAGTCGCAAGTCAATTTCAGAAACAATTTGTAAGCAATTACAAGCTCCTGACCACCCGACCTTCCGAACACATGATTAGGAACTTGAACTGACCACTATTTTTTTTAATAAATTATTGGGCTGACCTACCGACCTCTGCATTACCAGACTATGAAACTACCCAACAACATTAGTTCACCCAGATATGGTCTACTAAAGGTAATGATAGAATAAACGAACAATAAAATATTAAAAAAAATTGTTCGACTATGCAGCCTCCCCACTATACATTCAGCTCTCAAAAAAAAAAATGTGGCAATCACAACATTAATATTATTCTTTTTTCGTATTTTCAGATCCATTTACTAAAAGTCAAGTGTCCTCTATTTGTTTGTTCTGCTTTTTTCTATTTTGTTCATACAAAATTCATAAAACAAAGCCCTTTTACTTTTTGTTAAATTAGTTTACAGGTCTAATCCAGAAATATTTGGTAGAAAATAAAGATGACCTTCCAACCATCTGACTACCAACGGAAAGTGAATACAATTTTATCTTATAAATAATCGGTCGAACCTCCAACTTTAACATTTCTGACACTCAAACTGCCCTACTTCGTTGATTGAGAAATGCTCGAAAGTGAAACTACCGACCTGATGATACCATCGACATATCAAACAACTCAACCTTTTGACCAACTAACTTAGAACCCTGAGTAACTATGATTTTTATAAATATTCACCCAAACTCCTGCCCTCAGTTTTGCTCGATTGCCAAACTACCTCACCTCTAGGCCTCAACATTGCCCAACTATCAACCTACCAAAGTTTCCAACCTCAGAAGTTTTCGACACTTATACTACCTGACCTAATTAAACTTCCTCACTATGGTATAGTCAGGCTCATTATAGAATAAGTGTCATAATATAAAAAATTAGTTGATTTTTTGACCTCCCTACTATCTGACCTCCCGACTATGTAATCGACCCAACACTAATTCAAACATCAAATCTGAAAATATTTTGAAGAAAATATAACCTCCTGATAATCAAACCTTCCAACCATGTGACTAGTGACTCAGAGTGACTACAAAAAAATACGACCTAACCTCCCAACCTTCAACTAAATCACTTTCGACATTACTTATCCTATTATGTTATTCATTTTTTACTATGTCCTACCAAATCTCCATTACCCACCTTGTTGCTTGAACCATGAAAATAATCCATGTGCGATCTTCAATCATACAAGACAAGAATTGTCCAAGACCAATCACAAGTTTTCTCACCCATGGTCCCAACTACAAAAGGATAAGCCTTATCCAATTCTTTCTATAAACTCACCATTTTATGTCTTTTCTCCACACTGAACATCCATTCTTATTTTTAAAGAATGGTTGTGCCACGCCCCTTTGGCTCTGGAACACACATCGTCTTTAGTCGACATTTCTACACTCTCCTCAAAGACCAAGATTGTTGGTACATAAAGTAGCTCCAGCTAATGCTCTTGACTGGGGGCTTCACCCAGGAATTCATTCTGCCTTTAGATCTAAAGGAGCACCTCACCACTTTGTCCAATTCATACTAAGACGTTCCATGGAGTTACCCCTTCTAAGCTTGGGACATAGCTAGATTCAGGGATTACTATCAAGTGACACTTCTTTGCCTTCGAGTATCAAATTCCTCAGATGGAAGCACACATGCTTCTGCAATTCTTATCTAACAGAACCATGGAGCCACCTTACATTGGGCTTCCATCTCACCTACCACACACCAACTATTCTATAATGCTCATGAACTGTTTCAACAACTCCTCAACATTTCTCATGAGTTATCGAGGCATTTGGATATTGGCAGGGACTTGTGATCCTTAATGCCAAGCTCCCATTGGCGGGAATGTAGTCTCATGCACAAAAAATTCTAAATCCTATAGAAGTACTATACCAAGACATAATAATATTGAGTAAATTCATTTTATCTTTCACAATAGTGTTTTGTAAACAAATATCTTAATGTACAGATTGAACATATTTGGTATATATTTATACATTAATACAAATAATCTCATAACCGAATTGTTCTAACTAAACTCATTCTATAATTTTTATAGATAGTTTAGGTTCTTAACTTCATTTATTGATTTTTTTATGATATCAGTAATCATTTACGAGAAACTATTATGAGATTCTTTCTCAATTTGAACTTTAGACACTCCATAATTCCTATTGATTGCTATATTAACTTATTTACTTTTTCATGAAACCATAGGACCCATGTGCCCATGTATAATCATAACAACAATCAATATAAAAATTAGGAAAATATCATTTCACAGTTGAATTGCACATATATTCAAATCAACACATATTACACTTGCTATTTAACCATATCTATCACAATGACAACGCATAATAACCCATTAATTGCAAATTGTAATCATACAATATTTATCTTTTCTATCTACAGTAAAACTAAATCTTTCCCTCTATCAACATTGTCTCTTCAAAATGCTTATTTTTATTTTGGATATGGTTTCCTTTCCCTCCCTTACAACTCCATCCTTGGAATTGCAATTAGTTCATAAATTATGTTACCTTTTGCTCCTTGTATTATTTCAGACAAGCATGGGCATGAATATTTTCCTAAGGCCATTTAATTTCATGAAACATCTCCTTTACTTCATGGAGCACTAAGCCTTTAATGCCTATCGTCAATTTCATGTTTCTTATTTGCACAATAAATTGTATCCTCCCTATGAGGAATTATCCATTCTTATCTCTACAATCCATGTCGTCACACTAAGACACCTCTTTGTTTTCTTATTCCAAATATTACAGCATATGTATATTACTTTTACTATGCAACTTATACTGGAACCTTTGGTGAGACTATGCATAGACAAGAAAACTTCTAAAAACTAATAACTAGAAAATATCATTTTCTATTGTCTATTATTGTTTGCTAATATTATGCAAAGTGAAGCGAATGTCAAGTTGTTGTAGTTGTTTACTTATTTGTTTTATCAAACTAGAAAATGCCAAATGTCAAACTAATAGCTGTAAATATCAGTACACAATTAAACCAAAAAACAACAACACAAATGTCATTTTGCAAAAAGATAGATAAAAGTATATCTTGAAAAAAAAGGCATTTTCTCATTCCATGTAAATATACACCAATAAAAATACAATGAGCTCATAAAAAAAATGATATAATCAATGTGCCATGTTTTTCTTTCATTAACAACAATTAATAAAAGTACACTTAGAAATTGAGATTCAATAATTTGACATTAGAAACTAAAATGGAATAGTTTGGTTTTAGTTTCAATTTTTTTATTTTTTATTCTTTTAGCAATTACTTAGCTCTAAGCATTCCTTTTATATATGAACCAGAGCTATAAGTTGATCCAATATCTTTTTCTTATAGATGTATTAAAAGAATTACATGGGTAAATTGCAGCTTAACCATAGAAATTTAATGTGCACATGAGAGAAGAGGAGAAACACATAAAAGCATGAAAGAAGACAAGGGACTTGATAACGATGTTCGTCCAATTCAGATTACATCTTTGGGCCCTCCTCGATCAATGGGGAGGCCTTCATTCATTAAGTGGCATGAGAAAGAAGAAGTACAATCAACATTTACAAAAAGAAGTCTTATACCTCCAATCTGGAAAATGGCCAAAAATGGAGAGCTTTGTTGCAAAAACTTGCATCACCATTGAGTTTGGCTCACTGAGAGGTGAAAAATCAAATTAAAACTTTCCCAATTCTGACACTGGAACAAAACTAACCCCATGGAAAATGTGCTCAAACAAGGTTTTTCCCCTATCACAAGCTTGCTCACGGTTCTGCCACGTGCAATTCATCTGTCATGAAATACGTGCACACTCTTCTCCTCCGTGGTGCACTGTATAAAAAGGTTGAAATACTTTTTGGTGGGTGGATTACCCAATGACGTTGTTGGGCACATTGGTAAAAATTAAAAAATCATTGAGGAGGGGTTGAGAGATGATCTAGAATTTATACAGAACAAAGAATTAAAGGTATTACAGACTCATGTGCATGGATGTGCCTATGCTACTTTATGCAATGGACCGATAAGATTACCAAATACATAGACACTGAAGTAGTTAGAGAAAACATAACAGGCAAACATGTAACTGAACAAGTTTAATAAGCAGTTCACCCAAAACTCTTGGGCTACATCTCCTAGTCCAACCTTTAGTGATGGCATCTCTATTATGTTTTCAAGGTAGATTTTTTACAATAGTGAGCTCAATTTGAGTCTCAATCAATAGATATAAACCAGTAGGATTGGACTTGGATCCCCCAAGTCTCTAGAGTACACAGACTCTCCTTACTAAAACTCGACCTCTATTGATCACAGTAGTATGAGCCCAATCTCAGACTCATACATGACAGACATGTACAAAAGAGTTTGCTTGAACCTCTCAAACCTTCTATAGAGTACACAAAATTTCTGACTCTCACTGGCTCCATCTCGCTCAATGCTGCCTTTAGGTCATCTTAGCATCTTCCCTCTGTTCTCTGCTCTTAGCTTTCTCAAGCTGCTTTTGTCATTGCTTGCTTTGTTTCTGTCAATTTGTGGCTTTAAAGCCAATCCACTTTCTCACTGTTTGTTTCTGCTTCCCAACTTTCTAGTTCTCCTACCTCTGTCTGATTGAATTCCTTTGTTTTGAGTCATCATCACTATGTAACGCCTTATAGGGAGGTGGCCACCTATTTCATAGCGAACTTAGTGTCAATTCTCTTGGAAATGCTTGAACTGTCGTTATTTCCGTTTAACTCCCAGAATGCCCACGAACATGATTTCTCTGCCAACTCATCGTTCATGCTAGACTTCAAACCTTTATACTTCTCAGCCTCTTTACCCCGTTGAATTTGGTCATCCATCAAATTGAATTTTCATCTTCGATCTAGAGCCTCCAGATCCTACAGCCCCAATCCATATCTAGTGGGTAAGTAGCATGACGTTTACCCGTCTGATGTGAGCGGTTTTCTCTCTCTTCCACCAGACGCGTGGCACCCAGTGTCTGGCATCAGGCGGGACTCAGTCGAAACCACTTACCGCTGAAATACCTTTCAATATCCTGCCAATTTTTGCGTGGCTCCCACCTCTGACGGAATGAACATGATATCCATATGGTTTTATGAATTTTCGGCTCTCGGTCGCTCGGGGCTTTTCCTTCTTTGAGGGGCTCACCCAGTGATATGCGAAGAGCGAATCATTGCTAATCGCATATCAGAAACCTCCCCCATTTCTCAAAAGACTTCTCGTTTTGTTTTTTCATGGCAGCGCACATTACCATGGGCCAACGATCTGCACGCTTGACCGAGGGTCCTCGTTGCTCAATGCTGCTCACAAATTACAACTGTTCGAGTATATTTCTGATAAGCTCGTCCTTTTTAAGACTTTGAAAATTTGGCATGAATTTTACAGAGTTATGAAAGCTTAGAGAGTTCTTTAGGATCCAATTCGAATCACGGTCTTCCCACAGAAAAATATTTTGGACCACCAAAAGTTGGTTTTTAAGCATCAACAAAGTGAGGGTATGAACTCCTTGCTTGTCCAATTTCTTTCCATCTTGCATTGCTTGGTTTTGAACCTTTGAGTCCAATCCTGAGGTACTCAACATCCCCTGTATTCGTGGTTCTCACCTTCCTGTCCATAACTATATCTTCCTGCAATTCATTGAGATATTCAGGAAAAAGATCATCAATAGAAGGTAATTGACTCTACTCTTCAAGATCTTCAATCAATGAAGATTCAAATAGCCTCAAGTTGTATGCATTAACAACTGAGTAGATGTGCATGTAGGCTGGTAAATCAATGTGAAAAGCATTTTCAACAGTTTTCTCAAGTATCCTGAAAGGTCCATACCTTATTGGCTTTAGCTTCTTACCTTCACCTTGTATTCTATCTCTACTGATATACAACCAGACTTGATCACCAACTTGGAAACTATGCTCAATCTGATGATTATCATGCCTTGCCTTGTACCTGGCTTGGCTCTTTTCTAGCTGTTCCTGTACTTCCTGGTGAATTTCATGGATTTGTTCAATGAACTTGGTTGCCTTGTCCACATCACTCTGTCCATCAACCGTGATGTATTTACCAAAGAAAAAATCCAAGGGAGACCTTCATGTGAAACTAAAATAGGTGTCAAAAGAAGATCTTTGTGTAGAAGAATGTTTATCTTGGTTGTAAGAATGTTGCACATAACATGAATGTTCATCCCAAAGTTTGGGATGCTTACTGCAATTGCCTCTGAGCAACTAGATCACTGTCTTGTTCACCACTTCTATTTGGCCTTCTTTTTGCGGATGAAAATTTGTGCTCTTCTTCAATCTGGTGTCCATCAATTCGCCCAAACTTGACAAAAATTTCCCAACAAATCAGGTACCTCAATCAGATACAATCGAAGTGGGTAATCAAAATGAACCCATATGTGCTGAAAGAACAACTTGGTAGTTTATTCAGCTACAATTTTTTTGTTACAAGGTATTAAAATACACATTTTGTTGAACCTATCCACAATAACATATAAATAGTCATGACCCTTTCTAGATTTAGGTAGTCCCCCAACAAATTCCATGGAAATACTTTCCCAAGGATGAGAAGGAACTGGTAGTGGAGTGTACAAACCTAGTTTTCTTTTGCTGAGCTTACTTTTAGCACACATAGTACACCCTCTTACATATCTAGAAACTATCTCATTCATTTTTGGCCAATAACAAAATCTTTGTAGCTGTGCAACTGTTTTACGTACACCAAAGTGACCTGATATTAGAGAAGTGTGTGCTTCTCGAATTATCTTTACTCGTTCTATTTAAGGAATGCATAACTTTCCCAAATGATACAAGAGCTGGTCCTTAACATGATAATCCAATTCTTCTACTTGTTTTCCATGACATAAAGTTTCATATACATCTTTAAAATCTATATCTTGAGCATATTGTTCAATGTATCTTTCATGCAATACTAAGTTATGCTTAAGTATAGTGGATGCATTTATGATTGGTCTGGACAACATATCTACAACTTTATTGTGCATGCCCTTTTTGTATTTGGTGACAAGATAACATTGTTGTAGAAAACCCATCCACCTATAGTGTCTTGATTGTTGCAACTTAGTTTGTGAGTGCAAATATTGAAGTGGTTGATGATCAGTATGTATAACTGTCTCTTTGCCCATTAAATAATGTTTCCACTTTTTCACACTCTGTACTAATGCATACAATTCTTTATCATATGTGGGATAGTTAACTACTGCAGAATTAAATATCTCAAAATGGTAACATATGGGTTTACCGTGTTGCATTAACACTACTCCCATGGCATAGACACTGGCATCTATTTCAATCTCAAATGGTCTTTGAAGATTGGGTAGTGCTAGTACTATTGTTGTACTAATATTTTATTTTAAGGTGTCAAAGGCTTTCTGTTGTTTGCCTCCCCACTAAAACACCTTGTTCGATCCTGTTAAAGCATGCAAGGGAGCTATAATCAAGGAAAAGTTAGAAATAAACTTTCTCCAATATTGTGCTACTCCTAGGAAGCTTCTAACTTCAGTAGCAGATTTGGGTTTAGGCCAGTTTACAATGATTTCAACCTTAGAGGGATATATCTTCAATTTACCACCCCCTACAATATGACCCAAATATTTCAAAGATGTTTTGCCAAATTCACATTTTGAGAGGTTAACATAAAGGTTTTCTCTTTTCAAAATATCTAGAGTCTGCTTGAGATGCTTTAAATGTTCTTCCCATGTTTTACTAAATATAAGAATGTCATCAATGATAAAATCATCAATAAAATGCCTGAGTACATCATTCATTACTCTCATGAAAGTAGCAAGAGAATTAGTTAAGTCAAAAGGAATAACCAACCACTCATACAATCCCTGCTTTGTTTTGAAAGCAGTCTTCCATGCATCTTGCTCTGCAACTCTGACCTGATGGTAGCCACTATGCAAGTCCAACTTGGAGAAGTAAAGAGCTTCTTTTAACTGATCTAATAGATCATCTATGCAAGGAAGGGGATAACAATTTTTTGTCATTATCCTATTAAGTACTCGGTAATCAATGCACATTTTCCATGAGCCATCTTTCTTTCTCACTAAGACAATTGTAGACCCACAAGACGATGTGTTAGGTCTTCTGAACCCTTTCCTGAGCAGCTCCTGTACTTGCTTCTTGATTTCTGCATTCTCTAAAGTAGACAACCTGTACATTCCGACATTACGCAATCGAGCATATTGCTGCAAATTAATATCATGTACTATTTCCTTTTTGGGTGGCAGACCTTTAGGTTCTTGAAATAGTATATCATATTCTGAAACAACTTTTTTTAAATTAGCTTGTTGTTTAGCATTACAACCCTCAAATACATTGGTTTTATCAGGTTTCTTTTCCTTTACAACCATTAGTAAAAATTGTTTGCGTGAATTTACAATTCTTTTCATATGCCTTGAGTTTATGAGAGTATAATTATTCTTGAGTTTATGAGCTCTTACAATATATTCGATTACATCTTTAATGATTTGATACTTGTTCTCAGCTCTATAGAAAATAGCTTCCCTATCATACAAATAAGGATTTCCTAAAACAATTCCAAATATACCCAAAGGAACTATATCTAACTCAACCTCATCTACAAATGATGACCCAAAAGAGAACCTAAATTTACATTGTCTAGTCACTTGTAGCTATGTTTTATCACATAACCAACCTAATGGATATGGCTTTTTGTGAGGTGTGGTTACTAATCCCAACTTCTTTACAGTTCCTTCAGAAATTAAATTTACTTGTGAGCCACTATCAAACAAAGTATCAATCTTTTGATCCTTGGAAATAACTCAAATATGAAAGCTCTCATGTCTTTTCCTCTCATTTTCTTCATTGTCAGTAGATTGTGCAGAATTACTAGTAGATGCTTCATAATTCTTACCTTTTATACCAGTGGCTGAGATCGTTGTTTCATCTCCTGAGTTTGACCCCAAATCCTTTTGAATAACTGCAACAATCTTCTTCTTCTTACCGTTGTACTTTTTGGGTTTCAGCTCTGGATGCAGAATCCAGTATTTTTCATCATCATGCCCATCCTTCTTGTAGTGAGTGCATGAAGAATTGGTCTTTTGTACAGTATTTTTCTTCCTCTCTTTCCATTTCTATTTTCTTTTCTCCTTATTCTTGCTTGCAGTGGGTTTTGATGATCCCCAAAATTCCGGGTTCACATTCTTACCTCTAGCCTCTACATGTGTAGCTTGAACAGATACCTCATCTATGCTAGTGTGATTAAACATGAGAATGGTATGCTTTAAATAGTTGTGTAGACCACCTATATACTTCAACAAAGTTTTAGGTGAGTCTAAAGAAATTCCTAGAATCAAAGCACTTTTCCGAAATTCTTGGGTGTAACTTTGTACACTTTGCCCTTTTGATTGTCGAAGAGCTTGCCAGAACATCATGGCTTGCTGGATATAGGCTAGTGGATAGAATTTCTTTTTAATTGTAGAAACAAATTCACTCCATACAGGAAGAATTTTACCATGCTTCTTCATGTCAGCTTGTGTCCCCCATTCCCACCATACCAAGGCAGTGCCTCCAAGCCATAGGCTCATCAATTGAATCTTACTACTATCTAATTCAATGCTCTGACCCTACAATACACATCAATCTATCTGATCTAATTATCTAGCTTATTTGCATTCAACTCTCCATCATATATTGGTAAATCAAATTTAACATCTAATTTAATCAAAGTTGTATTTTTTTTTTATTTTCAGGGTTATCAGGAGGTGTGGGAAGCTTTTCTTCTTTCCCTTTACCTTTAGAGTGGTCATGGAGGAGAGATTCCTCTACTCCTTTATCTCGTTTGGAGTTTGATGAATCTTCCTCTCTACCTTTCTTAAATTCTCTATACATTTCCTCTACCATGGCTCTTATGGTCATGAAACTGTCCATGAATTGAGGGTCTGATTCCAAGGGACTTTCTTCGGCCACTTTCCACTTAGGATAGACTCTTCCAATTTCTAGGTTATTTTCAACCAACTCTCCTTCTCCTAATTTAAGCTTTGATCTAGTTATCATTCAACAAAAAAAAATCCAACACAAGCTTGTCTAACCTTAGTAACCTAGAGCTCTAATACCACTTGATCTGGAATTTATCCAGGACAAAGAATTAAAGGTATTACAAACTCATGTGCATGGATGTGCCTATGTTACTTTATGCAATGGATCAATAAGTTTGTGAAATACATAGATATTGAAGCAGTTATAGAAAACATAACAAGCAAACATGTAACACAACAAGTTTAATAAGGAGTTCACCCAATGCTCCTGGGCTACGTCTCCTGGTCCAGCCTTCAGTGGTCGCCTCTTTATAATGTTTTCAAAGCAGAGTTTTTACAACAGTGAGCTTAATTTGAGTCTCACTCAAGAGATATAAATTAGTAGGACTAGACTTGGATCCCACAAGTCTCTGGAGTACACAAACTCTCCTTACTGAAACTTGACCTCTATTTGTCACAATAGTATGAGCCCAATCTGAGACTCATACATGATAGACATGTACAGAGGAGTTCACTTGAACCTCTCAAACCTTCTCTGGAGTACACAAACTCTCTGACTCTCTCTTGCTTTTTCTGGCTCGACGTTGCCTTCAGGTCAAATCGGCTTCTTCCCTCTATTCTATGCTCTTAGCTTTCTTAACTTTCTTTTCTCACTGCTTGCTTTGTTTCTGTAAGTTCATGGATTTAAAGGAAATCTGCTTTCTAACTATTTGTTTCTACTTCTCGGCTTTTTGGTTCTCCTGCCTCTGTCCATTTGAATTCCTTTGTTCTATTTCATCATCACTATGTAATGCCTTACAGGGAGGTGGCCACCTGTTTCATAATGAAATGAATGTCAATTCTCTTGGAAATGTTTGAACTGCCGTTATTTCCATTTAACTCCCAAAATGCCTGCGAACATGATTCCTCTGCCAACTCATCATTCATGCAGACTTCAAACCTTTATACAACTCGGCCTGTTTACCCTATTTAATCCGGTCATCCATCGGTACGCATTTCTAGCTTCGATCTAGGGCCTCCAGAACCTACGGTCTCCGTCCATATCGGGCAGGTAAGTAGCAGGGCGTTTACCCGTCCGATGTGAAATTTTTTTTCTCTCTTCTGTCGAATGCGTGGGACCCAGTGTGTCGCATCATGTAGGACTCGTCACAACCACTTACCACTTGAAGCACTTCCAATATCCTACCAGTTTTTGTGTGGGTCCTGCCTTTGATGGAGTCAGTGTGATATCCGTACAATTTTAAAACTTATAGGGTCGAGGTCACTCGGGGCTTTTCCTCCTCTAAGGGTACACCTAGTGATATGTGGTTAGCCACTTGTCACTAATCACATATCATAAACCTGCCCCATTTATCAAAAACGCTTCCCATTTTTTTGTTTCGTGGCAGCGCGCATTACCATGGGCCAATAGTTTTCGCGCTTGACCGAGGGTCCTCATTGCTCTTCGTTGCTCACAAATTACAATGGTTTGAGGATATTTCTGATAAGCTCGACCTTTGTAAGACTTTGAAACTTTTGCATGAATTTTACAAAGTTATGAAAACTTAGAGAGTTCTTTAGGATCCAATTTAGATAAGGGGATTAAATATCGCCCCTCCTATTCTTTACCACATAGCAGTTCCATGTTATATTGGGAGGTAGGTCTGTCAGTCATCATGGCTCACTCCCCCCATACTCTGGTAGTGCCTATTATACTTAGGGGAGGTGGAGGGGCGACGGGGTTGACAGCCCATGCCCCCACCATATTTAATGTAATGTCATTGTGTGGACTCTGGGGGTGGTGGGGTCATGGCCACCCACCCCAAATCAAATTTGAATTTTGGTTATGGTTCCAAGGGCAGTGGGGTCATGGCTTCCTACCCCTTTTTTTAAATACATTTCGATGTGGTGGTTCTAGAGGCAGTGGGGTCATGGCCACCCGCCCCATATTTTCATATTTTTTTATTTAAAAATAAATAATCACCATTATTTAAAGAGTTTCCTTTAACCTTAGCCATATTAGAAAAAACAAAGGACCCACAATTTCTCCTGGTAAACTAGCCTGACTCTGGTCACAGATTCTTGCCAAATTGCGCCCTCCTTAAGCCTGCCACATGGGTAAGTTAACCCACAACTTTGATTGCTTCTATCTTCTTCATACAGACTCAGATTGGAGTGTCATTTGCACTGTTGGAATCAGGGAGATGAGCACTTCGATATGATGTCAATTTAATCAAATTTTCTCTCACTTTGAATTTTCAGCCTTTTTCATGCCACTGGTGTCTAGAGATCCACGCGGATCAATCCTCCCCATTGAGGAGCTTTTGGACTGCAAAAAGCTTTATCAGTCAATTGGAATGTGAGGGAATTGTTCCCTCACTCTTTCTTTTTCCAGCCATTTTTCCTTGCTAGGGTGCATCACCTTGAAGCCAACTCGAAGGTATTCCACATCTCCCCGTCATGAAGTCCTAGTTCTTCTGCCAAGGATAATATCTTCACGAAACTCATTGAGATACTCTAGTGAAAAATCATCAACTATAGGAACTGATCCCACCTCTCCAGTGTCCATAATCAATGGTGGCTTATAAAGCTTTAAGTTTTCCACATTCACTATGGTGTACATTTTCATATATGTCGACAAATCGAGACGAGAGGCATTGTTCACAATCTTATCCAAGGTGGTGGATGGACCATACTAGATTGGTCGCAACTTCTTCCCTCCCTTTATTATGTCCTTGCTGATATGGAACTAGACTTTGTCACCCACTTTAAATTGATGGTCGACTCGGTGTTTTTCATGTCGAGCCTTGTACCGGGCTTGACTTTTCTCCAACTTCTCTTGTACTCCTTGGTGAATCAACTAGATCCGATGAATGAATAGTTGTGCTTTATTGTTTTCATCACATCCACTGGAGTCATCTTCCCTTCCAAAGACCATATCAAAAGGAGATTTGGGTAGGAAGACAAAACATGTCTCAAATGGTGAATGATGCGTAGATGAGTGCATTGCTCGATTGTAGGAATGTTGCACATATGGAAGATGCTCATCCCACAACTTAAGATGTTTTCAACAATAGCCTCACAACAAGTGTACCACGGTGTGGTTGACAACCTCTTTCTGTCTATTATTTTGTCGATGAAATGTCGTGATTCTTTTCAACTTGGTGTCCATCATCTTCCACAAGTTGGTCCAAAAATCTATGAGAAAGCGAGAGTCTTGATCTGACACAATCAATGTGAGCAACCCAAAATGGACCAAAACATGCTGAAAGAAAAGATAAGCAATCTGCTCTGTAGTGATCTATGTTTTACAAGGCACTAAAATACACATGTTACTAAAATGGTCAACGATGACATATAAATAGTTGTGACCTTTTCTAGACAAAGGAAAACCTCCTATAAAATCCATCGACACACTTTCCCATGGACGACTCGGATTAGGGAGTGGTGTGTAGAGCTCAAGTTTTCTATTAAAGGGCTTTGAAACAGAACACATCACGCATCCCTTTAAATAGTGAGTCACAATGTTCTTCATATGAAGCTGAAAGAAAAATCCTTGTACATGACACAAAGTTTTTTCAACAAAAAAATGACCAGACACAAGGGAGGTGTGGGCCTCTCAGATTATATGTACCCTTTCCCCCATGGGTATGAACAATTTACCAAGGTAATACAACAATTTCCCCTGCATGTGATAGTTTTCCACCTATGAACCATGGGTTAGTTTTGCATAAATCTCCTTAAAGTCATCATTGTTATCATATTGTTCAGCATAACTTTCAAAATATAACGAAGCATTAGGTAAAATAACAAAAGCATAAATAGGAGGGTGACATAGCATATCAGCCACTTTGTTGCTAGTGTCCTTCCTATGCTTTATTACCAGATGAAACTGCTAAAGAAAACCCATCTACCTGAAAGGAAGAGCTTGCTGCAGCATGGTTTGTGACTAAAGATACTGCAAAGACTAATGATCTGTATGGATGATGGTCTCCTTGTCGATCAAGTAGTATTTCCACTTTTTCACATTCTGGACCAAGTCATATAACTCTTTGTCATAAGTGGGATAGTTTATCACAGCCTGAGAGAATTTCTCTAAACGGTAACATATCTGCTTCTTTTGCTACATCAGTACAGCTCCCATGGCATATCCATTGGTGTTTGTCTTGATCTCAAATGGCCATTGGATATCTGGCAAGGCCAAGACTGGTGCGGTGCTGATCTTTTCTGTCAATGTTTCGAAGGACTTCTATTGCTTTCCTCCCCATTAAAATATTTTCTTTACACTTGTCAATGTGTGTAGAGGTGCCGAAATAATGGAGAAATTGGAAATAAATCTCCTCCAATACTGTACTGCAACAAAAAGCTATGAACCTTGGTTACACTAGTAGGCTTTGGCCAATTTACAATTGCTTCAACTTTAGAAGGATCAATTTTTAATTGACCATGACCAAAGAGGTTTCCCAAACTCACACTATGATAATTTTACATAGAGCTTTTCCTTTTTCAATACATCAAGCACTTTCTTTACATGGCATACATGTTCATTCCAATTTTTACTAAAGACAAGAATATCATCTAGATATACAAGAACAGATTCATCAATGAAAGGCCTAAAGTGATCATTCATGACCCTCATTGAAGTGGCTGGAGAGTTGCAAGGTCCGAATGGCATCAACATCCATTCGAACAACCCATGTTTGGTCTTGAAGGTGGTTTTCCGCACATCCTACTCTGCAATTTAGACGTGGTGATAATTGATCTAGTAAGTCATCAATGTGCGAGAGAGGGTAATGATTTCTCACCGTGATTTTGTTTAGTGCTCGGTAATCCACGCACATCCTCCATATGCCATATTTCCTCAGCACTAGTATAATGGATGAGCCACATGGAGAAGTGCTCGGTCTAAT
Source organism: Pinus taeda (assembly GCA_000404065.3). Classification (NCBI taxonomy): domain Eukaryota; kingdom Viridiplantae; phylum Streptophyta; class Pinopsida; order Pinales; family Pinaceae; genus Pinus; species Pinus taeda. The sequence continues at coordinate 34,312 of APFE030605606.1, forward strand.
GACCCCTTGGTTCAATAGTTCCTGCACCTGCTTTTTGATGTCCTCCATCTCAATTGTCGAGATCATGTACATTCCAATATTTGATGAATGAGCGGCACGCTACAAATGCATCTCATGTTGGATTTCCCTTTTTGGAGGTAATTCCCTTGGTTCCTGAAACATCTCATCATAGTTAGGAATTAATTCACATAATTCCTTTTTATACACATGATCACAACCATGGAAAGCATCATATAATTGTGCTTCTTTCCCCCTTACAACCATAAGCATGCAACCCTTACTGGAATTCACCAACCTCTTCATTTGTCTTGCACTTACAAGGCTGACATTGATTTTAGTTTGATGAGCCCTTACAATATATTCTACCCCATATTTTGTGATTTGGTATTTGTTTTCATCACGGAAGAAGATTGCTTTTCTATCATATAGATATGGACTCCCTAACACTATGCCATAGATATCCAATGGTATCACATCAAGTTCTACCTCATCCACTAACTTAGAAGCAATCACAAATTTAACATTGCACTCCTTAGTTACATTCAATTTTTATTTATCATGTATCCATCCAAGAAGGTAAAGTTTTGGATGTGGTTTGGTTTCTAAGCCTAGCTTCTTTACCAAGGACTCAGAAATTAATTTTTTTTGGGATCCAGTATCAAGTAGAGTTTCCACATTTGTGTGATCTATGACAACTTTAATATGAAATAACTCAATTCCCTTTCGTTCATTAGGAAGAGACTCATCTATTGAACTAGTTCCTTCATGTGATTCAGTATTAACACGAGGTGTAAGAGTACCTTTTGTTCCTACTTTTGTGATCAATGTTTCATCTCCGAAATCCGATTCAAGGCCTTGCTGCATAGTTGCCACTGTCTTGTGCTTGCCTTTTCCTCCATACTTCTTTGGTCTCTTTTTTGGGTACAGTGTCCAACAATGATCATTGTCATGACCTTCATTTTTGTAGTGAATGCAATAAGGCCATTATCCTTCATTTTTCTTAGTTGATGTTGTCCTCTTCCCCTTTCCATTTCCTTTGACTTTGGGTTTTCCATTTGGAGGTTTGAAAGGTGGCTTCCTAGAATGATCATCTCTTTCATTTTTCCCCCGTTCTCAAGATGAATGGCCTTTACGCTTGCCGAGTCAATATTAGTTGGTTCAAAAAATAATAATGAATATCTAATGTAACTATGTAATTATCCAATATACTTAGTTACTACTTCAAGTGATTCAAGTGCAATGCCCAAATTAAGTGCTTGTTTTCTAAACTCCTCGATAAAGCCTTGAACATCCTGACCTCTACATTACCTTAAGCATTTCCAATCCATTAATGCTCTTTTCTTATAACCCAAAGGATACAATTGTTCCTTTAATGCATAAATAAAACTAGGGCGTGAGGAAAGAAGATTACCCGGACTCTTACTGCTTCGCAATTTTCTCTCCCACCAAACGAGAGCACTGCTACTTAGTTGAAGAGAGGCCAGTTGTATCTTCGCCTCATCCTCTTCGATCTGCTAAATCCTGTAGTATATTTCAATCTTCCTAATCCAGTTATTAATATTTTTTCGATAATTTCACTGTTATACATGGGAAGATAAAATTTGACATCTAATTTAAAGAAAGGTTCCTTAGATGCATCCCTTGAATTTCTGTGATGATGGTGATGAGAGGAAGAATAAATTTTACGTGTGGAAGGAGAAGGAGGGGGTTCTTCTCCACCATATCCATGCAGTGAACCTTGTTCTTCTGGATTTCTCCCTTCTGCTTTCTCCATCCTTGAAAGAAACTAATCGACATTTTTTGCCATTGTATAGAAGGTTAGGTGGAAATTGCGCTCCTCTTCGTGACGAGCCTCTTCATCTAGCATGTTTCTCCTTCGATGTGCACACCCTACTTCGGGATCGAAGGACTTTAGTTTCCCTTTGCCTCTTCAGATCCTATTTCTTGTTAGGATACAAACATGCAATTCACATATACAAAGGCCTACTTTGATACCACTTGATCCAAGACCTTTGCTTCTAGATGTATTAAAAGAACTATATGGGCAAATTTTAGGTTAACCATAGAAATTTAATGTGCACATGAGAGAAGAGGAGAAATACATAAAAGCATGAAAGAATAAAAGGGAACCGATAATGGATTTCATCCAATTCGGACTGTCTCCGAGCCCTGCTTCATCAATGGCGAGGACTTCATTCACTAAGTGGCCTGAGAAAGAAGAAGTACAATCAACATTTATAAAAGAGAGTCTTATAACTCCAATCTAGAAAATGGCTAAAAAAATGGAGAGAATTTTTGTATAAATTGGCATCACCATCGTGCTCATGTTGCCGAGAGGTACAAAATCGATATAAAACTTGCCCAATTCTGACACTGGACCAAAATTGACCCCCTGGAAAATGTGCCCGGGCAGGTTCTGCCCCTTGTCACAGGCCTGCTCATGGTTCAGCCACCTGCAATTCATCTGTATCAAAATACATGCACACTATTCTCCTCCCCAGTGCACTGTGCAAAAAGGTTGAAATAGTTTTTGGTGGGAAGATTACCCAGTGAGGTTGTTGGGCGCGTCGGTTAAAATTAAGAAATCGTTGAGGAGGGAGGGCTTGGGGGATCAAATTCTGCCCCTCCTTTTTTCTACCACATAGCCATTGCATGTTATATTGGGAAGCAGGTCCATCGGTCCTAGTGGCTCGCTCCCCCATACTCCGTTGGCACCCATTGTACTTAGGTGACGTGGAGGGGCAGCGGGGTTGACAGCTTGCGCCCCCACCATATTTCATGTAATGTCGTTGTGTGGACTCCAGGTGTGGTACAGTCATGGCCGGCCACCCCAAATTAAATTTGAATTTGGGTTATGGTTCTAGGGGTGGCGGGGTCATGGCCACCTGCCCCATATTTTCATATCTTTTTTTTTTTTAAATAAATAACCACCCCTATTTAAATATTTTCCAGAACCTTAGGAATATTTAAAAATTAATAGACCCACAATTTTTCCTGGAAAATGGGCGAATTTTGGTGCCGGATTCTTGCCAAATTGTGCCCTCCTTAAGCTTGCCACATGGGTAAGTCAACCCACAACTTTGACTGCTTGTATCTTCTTCATGCGGATTCAGATTGGAGTGTCGTTCGCACCATTCGAATCAGGGCAACGAGCACTTTGATCTGATGTCAAGTTAATCAACTTTCTACCACTTTGAAATATGGGCCTTTTCAATACCATTAGTGTTTGGAGATCCACCTGGATCAGTTATCAATAATTAATAAAAGCACACTTAGAAATTGAGATTCAATACTTTGAGATTAGAAACTAAAATGGAATAGTTTGGTTTTAGTTTGAATTTGTTTATTTTTTATGTTTTTAGCAATTATTTGGCTTGAAACATTCCTTGTATATATGAACTAGAGCTATAAGTTCATCTTCTCCTTCAAGTGCAACATCATAACTTAATGAACTAAGAACTACATGCACATGAATCATGTATACAAATAAGAAATGACATGCCACCAGGTAGGTCTTGTTAATACAGATTGAGTGGGCCTAATGGTTAAGAGCATGTGTTTCCTCCTAAGAGGTCACATGTTCAAAACCAGAGGGGGGTAGAGTATGTATGCCTTTGTAGACTTAGAAGTGAAATCGATGTGCGGAGATGGGCCCATTGTCCACAAATAAGGGGATCTCATACACCAATTTTGCATCTAGGTGGGTCTCTTGTCTCACAAGCAAGGGGTTCTCATACAAAAATTTGGTGTCTTTCTTAGTAGTGACCATAAAATTGGATAATAATAATAATAATGTATTGTAGTTATTTAAAATCTATGTATTATAATTTAGGTGAGAATTTCTAACATAGACAATAAAAAGAAGGTCGCTTGACATTATTTAGATAGTTGATACCAATTTTAATTTTATTATTTTTTTTAATTAATAATTTATTTTTAATGAATTCTTAAATTATAATGTTGCGTTTATAGTATAAAATAAAAATAAAATAAAATTTAGACTTTTTAAAATTAACATTTTATTAATAGTTTTTTAATAATATGTCATTTTTCCTTTTTTTATAACGTTAATTTTATATAATTTACTTATCTTTTTAAATTATTTACATTTCAACTCATTCTATTATTTTAGTATAAAATTATTATTATTATTTTGATATTTTCTTGTTAATAGCAATAAAGTAATGATTCCCTTGATGGGGTGTTAACTTAGGTGCTAATGGAGCCTCCTTGTAAGGAATTCCCTCTCTACATATGCAGTATTTCGTTATGGCATGGAAAAGGGGCAGTGGAGGGCGTTGGAGAGTGCACGAGAAGTCTATTAATTGGTAATGTGGTATGATTGTTCTGGGTTGGTGTAGGTATGTGCCTTGCAGGAAAGGAGATGAGGTTATATCCTTACTCTCCTTCACCTAGTCTAGCTTGGAGTTGTTTCTATATGTCTATATTTTTCATGTGTGTGCCATCATATTTCTTCAAGAGTTTGTGTCCATTCCTTCAAATCTATTTTTTTTGGGTAGGATGCTAAAGTAGGTATTTCATCTTCCACTTCAACAATTATTTATGATTATTGGTACTCTATTTCTACTCTACTGTGTCCTTGAATTTAGTAACATAGTTTCTTAGTATGCTACTGTGTTGTTATTAAAATGAGATCTATGGGGTTGTAGTTGGTTGAGCTTCTTGATGTATTTGGTTTTCATCCTAGCTCTATGTAATTGTGTCTTTAAATTTTGAGAGGGTGTTACATTATTTGTAAAAGTGACAGATTTTTTGGGTTTTATCTAGTTTCTTTTGGGGGGATTTTTTAGGTTAGTTCTACTCTGATTTGGTTGGATCTCAATTTGAGGTGATGCTTTGTGTTATGGGTGAATAAATTGTTCTTGTTGAAATTTTGGGTACTGGAATCTCTCATAGTCTAGTAGGGTCCTAGGGGATTTGGTGTCTTATGTCTTTTAGTTTCCTTGAATTGGGATATTTGCTTGAATTTGGTCCTCTGGTGTGGCATTAGGTGGGGGGGGGGTGGGGAGCAGGATTCTTTTGTTCTGCGGTAAGGGGTTCAAGGGTTTATAGTTCATCTAAATTCTTGTTTTTTTTATCATGGATCATGTGTCTGTTTTGCTTACTCTCCTACTATAATCATCATGCCTCCTCATCAAAGAATGATGAGTAAGAGGGCAAATATGTGTAACGATGCAAGAGCATTCAGCTCAGAAGAATCATTTCATTTTTGTAGATATAGGGGGGTCTTGTGTTTTAAGGAATTTGGCTTCCTAAGTGTTGAATTAATGTAATTATTAAGGTTTTGAGTGATTTAATGAGAGAAGCTAGAATAGGGATTTAATTAAGTATAGTGGGGCATATTTGTAAATGTTCTCGAATGTTGGAGAACATGAGAGATTCAGGATAGTTGAGAGATTTGAGAATCAGTTGTAAATACTAGATTAGAAGTTGGTTTCCTAATTTGTCGATTAAAGAGGATCCTTGGGGATAAAGATGAGATTTTAGGATTTTGGTTAGAAGTTTATGGATCTAAACCAGGAATTGGTTATAGAATCCTTTTGTATAAATGTAAGCCCAAAAGGCATAGTCAAGCTAGATAGTTAGCTGGTTGGATAGTTAGAGGTTGTGAGTTAGATGTTTGATTGTAAGCGTGCAGGGAGTTAGGAAAATAGAGGCCACTGATACAAAATATCAGGCAAAGGAGAGAGTTCCCGTGTAAATACTTGATTATTAATACAAATAACTTGTTTCTTAGTTTATGTGTGTGTATGGAGTAATTTAGATGTAATCTGTGTGTGAACTAGAGTAAGTTATGTGTAATAGAGGTTGTAGGTAGAGTTCGAGCAGAACACATAGAAGAAGTGATATGAAGGATTGTATTGGATCGCTTGAATCCATTCGAAGGATCATAGTTGAGATTCAGGAGTGATAGTGATTAAAGTATGCAGAGTTAAATCAAGAGGGAGTTGTGTTGCAGAACAATCAAAGACCAGAAACCTTGGAGGAGCCTGAAACCACAAAGAACTTTGAGAAACCATGTAAAATCATGACGGAAGGAAGTAAACATGCACAAGAGCATTGAATCATTTAAATCGACTGATATTAATGGTGGAAGAAGAATGGCGGAGGAATAGATCTGGATCGTCAGATCAATAGATTTGTTATATCAACGGTGATTAGCAACTACGGGTGTAGGAGAGTGCAGATTTTCTTGATCGTGGTTGAAGTCTCGCATTCACTCCTAACCGTCGAGCTCATATTCAACTTCTTAGATTACAGCCAACTCCGGGGGTTAAGCCTGTTTTAATCCGTGTGCTAGTTGGAGTCTTGCAAGCCATAGATTTTATGGCCTCTTATATCTAACAATCATCGCGTGCTAATCAGCTCTTCCAATAGTCAAGGAAGAAGGTGGTTTTATAAGCGAAAAATGTTTATCGAGTGGAGAAAATTTGGTAAGTGGTAATTTGGGGTAGTCACCCGATTTCATTTAACAGTAGACATGTGGCACATCAGAGGAGAGAGGAAACCTCTTTATTGGATAAGGAATCCTCGTGAAAGTTCCTCACCTAATATTAATGTTAACCGTTGGATCAAGTGTGCTTTGATCAATAGTGGGGGATCTCTAATTAGTTTCACATTGCAATATTTCATGAGTGGATGAACCTTGGCCTTAAGAACATGATATTTGCGATGTGTGATGCTCGGGTGTATCATCAACCATCAGACTGAAAGGTGAGATCGAAGGCGAAGATTGAATCCGATAAGTCTTGGGCCTGACTAGACCCGAGAAGTTTATCTGTCTGAGTTAAGTGATTTGAATTCCAGCAAATGAATGGGTTTAAGTTATGATACGTCGCAACAGTTGTTGATCTGATGGTGATCCAAATGGAAAATGGCATCAACCCATGGAATTCATCCACCCATGGAATTTACCCACGGTATTGTAAGTGGCATCCACTCATGGTATTTATCCACCCATGGTATTGTAAGTGACATCCACCCATGGTATTCATTCACCCATGGTATTATGACATCAACCCATGGTATTCATTCACCCATGGAATTGACCAGTGGTATTGTGACATCCACCCATGGTATTCATTCACCCATGGAATTGACCCGTGGTATTGTAACTAAAAAATACTATAAGTAACAAGTCACATTTTGTAAAAATGACCGATGGTCCGCCAAAATGTAGCCTTTATAGTTATTATTAGTTTTAATAAAAATTTTCTTTGTGGTTTTATTTACTGTGTGTTATGTCATTTTCTTTCTAGCATTGCAATTCTTCAAATCTTGGGGGCCTCCCGCACAAGATCCATTTCAATATTTTAGATATTGGGTGACTCCCCCCAAGACCCGGATTAGTGGTATGAGAGCATGTTATGATTCCATGGGAATGAGGGTTTTATGCATATTTCAGTTTCAAATTTTTGCAGCAATATTGAACAAACTTTACGCATGCGCTGCAACCTCTACAGAGCACTTTCTTAAGCCAAGCAGGATGAATTTTTCTTTTTTTGTAGGAATTTGTTTTTAGGAAGTGACTATTCAAATTAGATCCTAAAACATTTGATAGAATATTTACAAAAACAAATAACAGATATGGATTCCCTACAAAAAAATCGGCCAAATTGGAGTTTGGATAATGGAGATATCGCTGACTTAAAATCAGCTATGTTGTAGAATTTTTCTCTAACGAAAACTGGTGGATGGCGACTCCCCTATCATTTTTTGAATATTTTGTGCATAATTTCAGAAAAAAGGATTGCACATCTGATCTCCTCTTGAAATATCACCCAATTTCAAAAAAATAATGGGTTGAATTGGAGTTTGCATGTGAGAGATATCGCTCATTTAAAATCAACTATTTTTTCAGAACTTTTGTGACGGCGGAAAAATTTGCAGCATGAATCAGACATTCTAGGGTGTCCAGATAAGGATTTCCAACACATGGGAAGATGAAAAATGGTCCTTTTTCTTCCAAAAATAGGTTATTATAAATATTCTAAGTTATATTGACCAAGTTATGTCCATTTTAATTCTGGAGCAACATTCGGAGCAGGTTCCCATTGGAGACGTGCCCTCCCACCCCACTTTAGTAGGCACTTGCTTCACATTCATTAGTTTCAGCATAGCAGCATTCAGTGCTGGTTATTTGGAGACATGCCCTCCCACCCCAGGCTATGTAGGCACCTGCTACTTCTTCAATAACCAACATCATGGTTATGGGTCAACTACACAAAGTCCTTGTCAATGAAGTCCATTTGTAGGCGGCACACTATTAGTATCACAGTTGGTCATAAGCATTACAGGGTATCTCTATCCGTTATGGGTCATCCACAAACCGACACTTCATCGAAGTCCATTTTCGACGCCACACACTATCAATATCATAGTTGGTCACAAGCATTACAGGGCATCTCTATCCTCGGATCTTCGTTCACATGGTTATGGGTCATCCACAAACCCACACTTTATCAAAGTCCATTTGCTAGGCCACACAATGTCAATATTACAGTTGGTCACAATCATTACATGGTATCTCTATCCTCAAATCTTTTTTCATCATGGTTATGGGTTAACCACATAAAATCCTTCTCTTGAGTGGCTCTTCATATTCAACGAAGGCTTCGCAGGAGGGAACTTCATGCAATGGGGACCATTGCTTCATAAGGAGGGAGGAATGATACAAATGGAAAATGGCATCAACCCATGGTATTCATCCACCCAAGGAGTTTACCCGTGGTATTATACGTGGCATCCCCTCATGGTATTTATCCACCCATGGTATTCATTCACCCATGGTATTTTCCCATGGTATTGTGACATCCACCCATGGTATTCATTCACCCATGGAATTGACCCATGGTATTGTGACATCCACCCATGGTATTCATTCACCCATGGAATTGACTCTTGGTATTGTTACTAAAAAATATTATAAGTAACAAGTCACATTTTGTAAAAAGGACAAATGGTCCACCACAATTTAGCCTTTATAGTTATTATCGGTTTTAATAAAAAGTTTCTTTGTGGTTTTATTTACTATTTTTTCTGTCATTTCCTTTCTAGCATTGAAATTCTTGAGACCTTGGGGCCCTCCCCCACAAGATACATTTCAATCTCTTAGATATTGGGGGCCTCCCCCCAAGATCCGAATCAGATGGAGTGAAATCAATGGTGGAGGATGAATGTGATAAAGGTAGAGTGTCGAAAAATGTGCAAAGGTCGTCGATTGGCCAAAAGGTAAGCCTTATGTGTGTTTTATGTGTATTTCTATTATATAAGAATTATAATATAAATAAATTGCATAAAGGTTTTATGGGTTAAGTTCGAATATAACGAAAGTTCAGGGAGGGGTTTGGTTAATATGCGCGGGGTATAGAATTAACCAAAGTTTAGGAGGGTGAATAAAGTTTTGCTGGAAATTTTAATGAAGGGTTAGACTATTGAATAGTCAAATATAATGTTTCTACATAAAACTTAATTAATAACATTAAACCTTGGTTTAATAAGGTTTTCACCATGGATCAGGTGATTAAGGTTTGGGACCAGTGACATGCAATTTTATTTGCATAATGTGGGTATTCTTGGCTTAGGCTAGCATCATTTTGGTATCGAAGCAGAATTGTGGTTGAAACATTTGTTATCAAAACAGCACAAAGAAATTTTGTGTGGAAAATTCTTTGAAAAGAATTTAAAATAGAATTATGTTTTGAAGGTGTGTATACACGTGAATGGTGATGAAAGCAAGCAAGGGGGATCAGATTCTAGTCCGACAAATAGTAGGAACACATAGATAATGTGTAGCAGAACTTGCAGATGCAAGGAAATATAGGGCAATCCATTCAAAGTGCAGGTGAATGGTAGAACAAGTTCATGCAGAGGTCTTGAATGTGAGATGATGTGTTTTGTTTGAATTTTATTTGAAGATTGGAAAGTGTGTGGTCTTTATATTGATGCATAGGTAGCATCATAAGAAGTTGAGAAGATTGCAACAACCTAGAGAAAGGAGTGCTCAATTAGTTCTAGAGGAAAGAACCAGATAGACGCCAAAAGACTAAACTCAGAGGAGAGAAGATTAGTGAGGCATATCTAGCAAGAATGAGACATGTTATTGTAGGACTATTGTTTCAACTCACAAAGGAAAATTCCACAGAGGATGTGGGTAGAATTGCTAAGTAGTGAAGGAAGCTGATAAGACATTCTAAGTGAAAGAAGAGGTGGTGAGAAACAATTATTTCATTGTGATTTAAATACAAGAGGATAGTTGTGTTCTTAGAACATGCATATGACTTGAAGCCTAGAAGAAGCATAGAGAAGTGCTCAAAAGAGGTTCCAAAGATACAGGACCAAGTGCTTTCCAAAAGATCGAGTACAGAGGAAATCTTGGTGAGGTAAGTGGCAGTAGGGAGGACATACTATTGTAGAGGCTTAATGCAACTCATAGTAAGTGAATAAGGATCTCATGAAGATAAAGAAGGAGAAGATGACTACTTATAGTCATAGTAGAGGTTCTGAAGAAAACCACAGTAGAAGGAAAGTGAAGAAGGAGGATGCCATGTCAAATGACAAGAAAATGAGTCAAGAGGAAATTGACAAAGATATTAGTGAGATGAAAGAACAATTCAATGTATTGAGGATGATATTTGAGAAAGCCAAAGACTAGGTTGGGTATTGGATAAGAAGCGAGAGAAGTGGTCTAAGTTATAGAGAAGGCTACAACAGAAGCAAGTGAAGTGGCTGATGGAAAAATTCAGAGAAGTTGAGTTGGAAATAGAAGTTTCCATTTGTGAAGGAGAGCAGGGTGAAGTTTAAGTGAAGAAGAAGGAATTATTGATTATTTTATGAACTATTGGACAAATTCAGACCAACAAGAGAACGCAAAACCTTATATTGTTGAATCTAATAATTTTGATGTGATTATAGGTTTTGCAGGGGATGAGCAATCTTTTGAAGATGTCAAAAGTATTGAAGAGTACGTTTCAGAAGATAAAACCTTTGAAGTAAAGAATGATGGAGAATGTCTCTTGAATGAGAAAATGAGTGAATTATTGCAGCAAAAAGAATTTAGTAATACATTGATGTTTGAAGTTATGACAACATAGGAAAACTTTATTATGAAAGGAGATGATATTCAGTCTGAAGAACTGATATGTGAAGCAACAGTTGAGACTGTTGAACCTTGTAATTTTCAAACTGATAATTTTTGTATAAATACAGGAATCATAAGTAATGATGAAGTACTTATGAAGTGTTAGAGAAATTGAGTTGCTGGAGTATTTGCTAGGGAATTCAGAGTATGACAGTGTGATTGCAGAGGAAGCAGTTCACTATAGTGGACAGGAGAAGAAAGACATCATTAAAGCAGATGATGTGGAGGGGAGACTAACTGATAGTCCTGAGAGTACATTAGATAATTCTTTAAAGAGGTTGAATCAAGATACTGATGTGCTGATAGAAGAGGAGAAATCAGAGCAACATACTGAAGTGTTTCCAAAGGAAGAAGAGGCACTGGGGCCTTATGTTTTTTATTTCAATAATTGTTTTGTGAGTGCAGGTTTAGTTGCAGATGCTAGAGGAAATTTGGCACAGATGAGAAGCCAAGTAAAGATGGTAGAAGGGATTTTGTGAGAGATTTTAATCCATGGGACAGAGATGTTCAATTTCTGGAGAGAATATTGGAAATTCAGGATTCAATGCAGAAAGAGATAATCATGAAAGAGGGTAAGGAAGAAAGGGAGGCAGAAAAAGTAAGCGTAGGAGAAAAAGTAAGAATAAGCAAAAAAAGAGTAAGAGTAAGAATTCGACAACTTCAAAGAGAAAAATAGCAGTTTGAAGAGTTAGTGAGAAGCAACAACAACCTGAAACAAAGAGAAAGAGGTAACAATAAGTGGCAAAGTATGTACTAGCCCAAGGATGTGCTAGAGATGGAGATTGAAGAATTATGGTAGTTGATGATGAAACAATCCAGGATGAGGGAAATGACATCAGGAAGGATGATCGATCAGAACTTGAACCTGATTGACAAGGAGAGGAAGATGAAACAAAAGACCATAGACATACAACAATAGCAAAGCTGGAGAGCATTCAGACAACTACAAACTAGAGCTTGGGACCCTAGAGGTTCTCTATCAACATATGAAGACACATGATCAGGAGATCATGGATGTCTTCTACTTTGGGAGTCTGATGCATGAGAATTCAACTCAGAAGAATCATTGTATTTTAGTAGACATAGGGGGATCTTGTGTTTTAAGGAAGTTGGTTTCCTAAGTGTTGAATTAATGTAATTATTAAGGTTTTGAGTGATTTTAATGACAAAAGCTAGAATAGAGATTTAATTAAGTATAGTGAGGCATATTTGTAAATGTTCTCGAATGTTGGAGAACATGAGAGATTCAGGATAGTTGATATATTTGAGAATCAGTTGTAAATGTTAGATTAGAAGTTCGTTTCCTGATTTGTGGATTAAATACGATCCTTGGGGATAAAGCTGAAATTTTTGATTTTGTTGAGAAGTTTATGGATCAAATCCAGGAATTGGTTATAGAATCCTTTTGTATAAACGTAAGCCTAAAAGGCATAGTCATGTTAGATAGTTAGTTGGTTAGCTAGTTAGAGGTTGTGAGTTATAGGTTTGAATGTAAGCCTACGGGCAGTTAGGAAAACAGAGGCCATTGATACAGAAGATCAAGCCAAGGAGAGAGTTCATGTGTGAATACCTGTTTATTAATACAAACAACTTGATTCTAAGTTTATGTGTGTGAATGGAGTAATTTAGTTGTAATCTGTGTGTGAACTAGAGTAATTTTTGTGTAACAAAGGTTGCAGGTGGAGTTCGAGAAGAAAACAGAGAAGAAGTGATATGAAGGATCATACTGGATCACTTGAATCCATTCGAAGGATCATAGTTGAGATTCAGAGGTGAAAATGATTAAAGTATGCAAAGTTTAATCAAGAGGAAGTTGTGTTGCAGAACAATCAAACACCAGAAACCCTAGAGAAGCTCGAAACCACAAAGAACTTTGAGAAAACATGTAAAAGCATGAAGGAAGGAAGTAAATGTGAATAAGAGCGTCAGGTCATTTAGATAAACGGATATTAATGGCAGAAGAAGAATGGCAGAGGAATAGATCTCGATCGTTAGATCGACAGATCTATTAGATCAACGATGATCAAAAACTATGGGGGTAGGAGAGTATCGATTTCCTTGATCATGGTTGAAGTCCCACACTCGCTCCTAGCCATCGATCTCATATTCAACTTCTTAGATCACAGTCAATTATGGGGGTTAAGCCTGTTTTAATCTATGTGCTAGTTGGAGTCCCACAAACTGTAGATTTCATGGCCTCTTATATATAATGGTCATCACGCACCAATCAAATTGTGCAATAGTCAAGGAAGAAGGCGATTTTACAAGTGGAAGATGTTTATCAAGTGGAGAAAATGTGGTAAGTGGTAATTCGGGGTAGTCACCGGATTCCATTTACCAGTTGACATGTAGCACATTGGAGGAGAGAGGAAATCGCTTTATCGGATGGGTAATCCTCATGCAAGTGCCTCACCCTATATCGTTGTTAACCATTGAATCAAGTCTGCTTTGATCAACAGTGGGGATCACCGATTAGTTTTGCATCGCAATATTTCATGAGTGGATGAACCTTGGCCTTAAGAAAATGTGATTTGCGATGTGCGATACTTGGATGTATCATCAATCGTCAAATTGAAGGGTGAGATCGACAACAGATATTGAAGTCGATAAGGCTTGGTCCTTAGTGGACCCGAAAAGTTTATCAATGCGAGTTAAGTGATTTGAGTTCCTGCAGATGAATGGGTTTAAGTTGTGATACGATGTGACAGTCATTGATCTGATGGAGTGAAATCAAAGGTGGAGGTTGAATGCGATAAATGTAGAGCAGCGGAAAATGTGCAAAGGCTGTAAATTGGTAAAAAGGTAAGTCTTATGTGTGTTTTATGTGTATTTCTATTATATAAGAATGATAATAGAAATAAAGCGAATAAAGGTTTTATGGGTTAAGTTCGAATATAACCAAAGTTAAGAATGGGATTTGGTTAATATGCGCGGGGTATAGAATTAACCAAAGTTTATGACGGTGAATAAAGTTCCGTTGGAAAGGTTAATGAAGGGTTAGACTATTGAATAGTAAAATATAACATTTTCACATAAAACTTCATTAAGTACATTAAAACTTGGTTTTAGAAGGTTTTCACCATGGATCAGGTGATTAATGTTTGGTACCAGTAACATGCACTTTTATTTGCATAATGTGGGTATTGTCGGCTTAGGCTGGCATCATGTAATGTCAGATTCAAGAGAGCTCGACCTTTTTAATTTGACTTTGTTAGGATTTTTTTTGACATTATTCCTCTTGAAGTGAGGAGATAGATTTTTCTACTAGAGGAAAAATAAACTGAGGAACAACCCTACCATTCTGATTTTGAGATTTAGGTGACAAATGCAGATCTGAAGGGTTTTCCAAACCCAAGTATATTTTGTCAAAGGAGACTCCATTTCCTGTAATACTTGTCTTTACATTAGTAAATGGATACATTGTTGTGTTTAATATTCAAACACAAACATGTTGAAAACTATTATTTATTTTCTAGGTTGGAATATATCAAACACATGTTATAAAATCAACACTTTTGTCTTGATAATGTTGATTCCAAAATGGCTAATGTGGAAAGTTTTTTAGTGTCAAAGAGATCCAATTGAGCCACCTATAGATAGTTCTTAGGATCTCACTAGTATCTCCTTTGACCAAGATTAGATATTCAACTCATATTTATTTTGTTGACAATTTGTTAATTTTGTCCTAGTATTATATAGGCTTCTTTCTTGGCTTTCACAACCTGGAATGTGATGATTATATGGTTTTTCAAATTTCATTCATGGGTATTTTATTTTTTATGTAACTAAATTTTGCCACAACGATGTTACTAGTAGTTCTCTAAAGTACTTGGAGCCCGGTGAAAACACAAGTTCTCTATGGGATAGTGTTGTGGTTGATTTTGGGTTCATGGAAAGTGAAGTTCTAGTTGTTTTATGGTTGGGATATTGTTTCTCCTTATATATTTTGAGAACGCTTGATTGGTTGATCATAAAACTCCTCCCTAGCATCATGGATCCTAGTTATATCACTATTATGAAGTCTGTAGATGGTTATCACTCGTTGTAAGGGTTATGAATATGGGCATGGCTATGGCACTGGTAAAAGCATTCTTGTGGACTACACCTCTATTTTATGTCTTAGCAATGGAAAATTGAATGCTATTATATTGGTGTAGCCCCTAGTTGTTGGGGGGAAGAGGAATGGTTTTTTTACTTCATCTCATATGTTGTTATTTTTACCATTGAAACTAATTCACTATTATCTGTAATTGTGGGGAGGATTATTTCACTCCCCTGGATCTGTTTGGTTGACTGTATCGTCGGGGTGAAAACTATGTACTTATCTTTGTGTTAATGATGATGAAGTTATATTAGTTAAAAAAAAAACAATAAAGTAATAATTTTAAATTTTAAATTTGACTATGGTATTTTGTGATAACCTAATTTTATTTTCTAATTTTTTAACTCCTATAATTATTTTCCAAGTAATTTACTTCTATATTATTATAATATAAAAAAATAAAAATAAATTGGATAATTTCAATCAAAGACATACCTTAACAAAATATTTAAATAGTAATTCAAAATATATTTTCATATCCTAATCCCTCATATTTTCTAAACAAAAAATTAAAATTACAATGATGCTAAATAGAAGCCTAAAATGACATATGAACATATAATGAACAAAATATCAATGAGTATAGATAGTGAAATTGATAAAAAAAAAAGGGAGAGAGAAAGTGACATGATTGAAGAGGGCATATGAGAATGACCTCATTGAGGCAATGCTAAGATGCTTCTTCACAAGTTAATCCTTGATGATAAGTGGATTGGATTTTGTGCCCCTAGAGGTAGAGGTTCTCATAAGCTCCACTATCTCCTCCTCTTTGTCATAACCTTCACCATATACTATGAAGATAAGACAAATCACAACATGAAAAACGATGATAAATTTTCTCTCCCACATAGAAATCCTATCAAATGATTTTGTCTCATAAATTTTTTATTTTTTTTTAGACAAATGAATTTTAGAATTTTGGCACGACAATAGAATTCCATTTCCTTAAACACTTTATAGAATTTGATTTCCCTAAACACTTTACTATCACAAGATCAAGAAGTACTAAAATTCCAAAACTAGTTTTGAAATTCCACATTGATTTATTCACTAATGTATGCTAAGAATTCCTTATCAATTTGTATTCCTATATTAATAATAGTATTAACAACAATAATAATTTTGAAAATCTACAAATTGTATTTAATTTGAATATTTTATTTTTTTCTCCAGCGACATGCGTAAATTTTCTATGGCAAGTGCGCCAATAACAAAAGTTGTTTCTCATTGGATAAACATTATTGTTAATACTAAAGCGCATACAACCACTCAAACAAAATTCACTTTCACGACCATATTATCTGCCACCAAGACCCCCTCTCAAGATAAAATGTTTAAGTTTTCCTCATTTAGAAGTCTACAACATTTTCTAAAACTTATTTATATTCATCCTTTCAATTTCATTTTCCAAGACATACATAACATGTCAAGCCATTTGATACAATATGATCTAGAAGGATCCACATAATGCTCAGAATTTTATTGTCTCAGATTCTTATAAAACCAACTCCAAGTCAAAGAGAACATCACATTGATTCCAGTGGTATATTCAGTTTTCAAAATGGCCTCTATATGAGGGAGAAAACGTGTTATGAAGCTTTCCTCCAATAGGAAAAAAAAATGAGCCTTACAGGACAAGTAGCTGTCTCTCAGTGTGACACGTGGCAGGTCAAAGTCAACGTAGGTGGCAGTCAAATTCAACAGGTCAGAGGTTGAATTAGTAGAACCGAGGCTCGAACCCACAAACTCTGAAAGCACATTGCAAACCTTACCAATACACCATCGACATGCCTTTTTATAACATGAGTGAAAAGATATTATTTAATTTTTTATTGTAATAGTGTTGGGGGGTGAGTTGGCGGAGCATGCCAACCCAAACCATATGCTTATTGAAGTTACCAAAGAAAGGCACAGAGTTGACTATATATATATATATATATATATATATATATATATATATATAATATATATATATATAGTGCCACCATCAAAGTTCATTAACCATTGCTCCACTGCTAACATATGCCACGAAACATGCCAATAGAACCTCACCACTGGCAGTTAGGTATGCCACGAGTCGTGTAACCACGGAGCCTATGGACTATATTTAAATGGTTTTTAAACCATAGCGTGGGGTCACAATGTTATTTCATTGTAACTCACATATACCATATTCAAAAAACTATATGTGATGCCTGGGAGGTCCACAGTTTTGACCCTGTGACCTTTGCGTGGCCTTATAAAAAGACTTGCCACTGTGCCCTAGAGGGGGGAGTTATAAAGTGGGTCTGTGTAATTATTGATATTTGTTCCTGTCATAGGACTTTTTGAGCATATGTTGGCCAATATTGCGCTTTTATATAATGTGAAAGTTGTGTTTGAGAGCTTAGGATGAGGCCTATGAGTTTACAGTAACGATTGATGCATGCATGCACAATCCATAATGGAGAATTTGATGTAAAGAGACTTTTTAAGAATTCCTAATACAACGAATGCCCACTTGGAAGTAGACCCGAAGATGTAGTCCACGAGGGACGAACTTCGTCATCAAAGTTTTATGTGCTTGCTTCTTTTCTTTGTGTTGTTCATGCTCATTTTCAGATTTCAATTTTAAGTTTATAAGCACTTAAAAATCAATTTTCTCTCACTCATTCACATAAATGAAACCTTAGTTAATATTTGGTCAAATTGAGAAAATAGTCAATTTTGTGTTTTTAGATCATATTTTGGTATCAAAGCAAGGTTGATCATGTATAACCCAGATATTTCCAATGTGAATATTGACTAGATCCAAGTTGTGACATGGAGAAGTGAAACTTGAAGAGATAAATATAGATATTGGAAAGAGGAAAGTCTCGCAAAATGGAAGTTTCAAATGAAAGAGAAGCTCCTGAGACAAAGATCAAGGAGCAATTTCAGCAGATGTTCCTTAATATGCAAAGGACGATTGCCAAAATTCTATGAAGAGAAGAAGACTAGAGACGCAAATTTGTCTTCGAAAGGCACGAAAGCGAAAAAGGGCAAGGAAAACGTTGATGGTAATGAACCTCATTCTCCTCCATCTTTGTCTTCTTCTTCCTTATTCTCTCATCATTCTAGTTCATATTCAGACTGACAAAAGAAGTAAAAGAAAACCCATTTATTGAAGCTGGATGTTAAGTTTGAATTTCCAATATATGATGGTGAAATGAATCTTGAAAATTTAGATAATTGGATAAAGAAACTTGAGGTGTATTGTAATTTTCATAATATTGTTAATGAATCTATAAAAATTCAGTTAGCTACACTTAGAACGGGGGGAACAACTCTAACTTGGTGGGAAAGTAAAACTCAATTAGATTTGAAGCATAAAGGTAAAATTATCTTTTCATTGTCTAAGTTGTTCAAAGTTCCTAGAAAGAAATTTTATCTTGTAGGATATATGCAACAGGCTGTAATGGATTGGCAACATATAAGGCAAGGTAAAGGACATAGTGCGCAAGAGTTTACACAAGAATTCAGGAAAAAGGCATCAACACTTAATGTTCCATTAAACACATGGGATACTTTATTAAAGTATATTGGAAGTTTTCATTCTTATTCGCAACATACTTTTCTTATGTTTAATCCAACTGACTTTGATGAAGTGTTTGTACAATCCATTCATATTGAATTAGGTGGTACATCTTTTCAGTTAAACTTTTCAAAGAAACCATTCAAGCATTCAGAGAACAAATATTCCAAAGAAGGCAAAGAGAAGAGAAAGTTGAAAGGGAAGAAGTCAGCAACAACTAAGAAAGAAGGATAAAGGCCTACATGTACTCATTGTCAGAGGGTTGGAAATGATGAATCCAAGTGTTGGAAGATTCATCCGGAACTTAAGACAAAGAAGTTCCTTAAGAATAAGGGTGAGATGAAAGCTAATGTTGTAGTCCAACAAGTTTTGGGATCTGACTCCGGTGATGAAAAGAATATAATTGCTATGGGTCTGACAGATAATCCTTCTGAATCTAGCTCTAGTTCTACTTGTTCTACATCTTCTTCAAAATCTAATCATGTGATTGAAGAAAATAACAAAGTTGGATTGTTTGACATCGGGACTAAAAGTGATACATTATTTGATAGTGGCTCAAAAGAAAAATTAATATATGAGGAACTAGTAAGGAAATTGGAATTGGAAATTAAAAGTCATCCAAAACCATACCCTTTAGGATGGTTGAAAGAAAACACTCAGATGCAAGTCACAAAACAATGTCGTTTAAGGTTTGCAATTACATCTAATTGTGTTGATGAAGTTTAGCTAGATGTGATTCCTTTAGATATATGTGGATTTGTGTTGGGTAGTCCTTACCTTTATGATCGAGATGCCATATTTCATAGAAAGGAGAATAAGTATGATCTCTTTAAAGAAGGAATTGAATACATTGTCAGGGCGCACAAAATTAAGACAAGTTGGATTTAATCAATGTTAGTCAAATGAAAAATCTCATAAATTCAAGTAAAAAGTATGTTCTCATGTTTGTTAAAGAACAACCTAAAGATAAGTATGATTATTTTCAAGGGTGTGATTCTTAGTTTAAGGAAAAATTTGTTGAAATAGTATATTCTTATAAATAATTGTTTAAGAAAAAAAATTATACCTCCAAAATGAGAAATACAACATGAGATTCAATTACAATCTGATGGCCCTATTCTGAACATTGGTATGTATCATATGTCATCATTGAAAATGAACAAATTAAGAAACAAATTCAGGAATTGGTTGATAAAGGATTCATTCGACCTAGTTCTTCTCCATGTGGATCATTGATCATATTTGTCCCTAAGAAGGACAAAACTTGGAGAATGTGTGTTGATTTTAGAGCCTTAAATAAAATCACCCTTAAGAAAAGATATCATCTTCTTAGAATCTAAGATTTGCTTGATCAATTAAAGAATGTTGTTTACTTTACAAAACTAGATTTAAGAAGTGGTTATCATCGGCTTCATATTACAGAGAATGATATATGGAAAAATGCATTTAAGACTAGACAAGGGATTTATGAATGTATGGATATTTCATTTGGTTTATGCAATGCTCCAAAAACTTTTATGAGAGTGATGAATGATGTGTTTCATCCTTTTCTTGATAATTTTGTCATATTCTATCTGGATAATATTCTTATTTTTAGTTCAATTTTTGAAGAACATGTAAGGCATGTTAAACAAGTTTTTGATGTGTTTCAAAGAGAGAAATGGTATCTCAAACTTTCTAAGTGTGAATTTGTCAAAATTTCCTTAATATATATTTGTTACATAGTTAGAGGAGGTCAACTTAAAATAGATCTGGCTAAAATTGATCTAATTATTAAGTGGCCAAGACCTCTAAATGTGACAAAAGTTACAAGTTTTTTGTGTGTAGTTCAGTATTGGAGGAAATTTATTTCTCATTTCTCTTTTATTGCATCACCACTTCATGCTCTAAAAAGTTCTAAAGTCTCCTTCTATTGGGAAGGAAAACAACAAAAATCATTTCATACTTTAAAGTAGAAAACTGTGACAACTCCAATCTTGGCTTTACCACACCTTCAAAATCCATTTGAAATAGAAATTGATGCTAGTGGGTATGTAATGGGTGCAATATTATTGGAAAAAGGAAAGCCTATTTGTTTTCATTCAGAAACATTTTCTAAAGCAGTTGCTAAATATTCAAACTGTGATAAAGGATTATATGCATTAGTGGAAAGTGTTAAAAAATGGAAACATTATTTAATGGGCAAAGAAATAGTGATTCATACAGATCATTAGCCACTTCAATACCCTAAATCTCAAACTAAGTTGTAACAGTCTCGACATTATAGATGGATGGGGTTTTTGCAATAATTCCACTTAGTAATCAAATATAAGAAAGGTACTACCAATACAGTATTTGATATGTTATCAAGGCCCTCTTTGAATGCTTAAGTTATTCTACAAAATAGTTCTTTAGCTCATGAAAGTTACATTGAACAATATGCTGAAGATATTGATTTCAAATATGATTACAAATCACCCCGGATGCGGGTGTTGGCACGTCACAAAGGATCGGGCCACATGTCCAGCATGTGCCGCCCCGTGCTCGTATTTCTGGTTGATGGAGTTAGCCGTCAAAGGGTTAATCCTCCGCAGTCCGAGCTCTAGGCATTCAATGACGAGCAGAGTGAAACGATGGCACTGCAGCTTGCAGTTATTGTTCGCTCCCACCGAGGGAATGAGGAGGATTATCAAGGCATGGATGAGCAGAAGTGAGCCCATTGTTATGGTGAAGCTGCTGAGGTTCAGACGCAGGGGAATTCCACGCGGGTGCAGACGCAGAGGTGGGCAGTTATTCTACCACTTCGACCAGCCATCTTGGCTCACCGCCGCTCCAATTCAGGCTCTGGTCTCAGGTGGAAGCGGCAAACCAAGTGCAATCAGGGCAATATGGTTACAAAGAGGGACTTTCCTCCCTCAGGCTACAGCTTCTGAGAGATTGTCGCGATCGGGAGAAACTTGTGGTGAATTCCGTCTGGTGGCTGGTCTCAAAATTCAACGCAGGCTAACAGGGGAGACGGAGGCGTGTCCATGGCGAGGCTACGGGAGCGACAACCTTGCAGGAGGGGATCTGGGTGAGGTTCATCCTCTCGCCCTCTGGTAGCGAATGAGCACCACCATTGTTGCTGCTGTTATTGCTACAGGATGGCAAGGGCTAAGCCACTCCAAGCTGGGCAATTCATGGAGGTTGGCAGCTGAAGTGAAGGAGAGCCAGCTCTTCCAGCATTTGGCTTGGTTGTGTTCACCCTGGGTAGCTCCAAGGACAGTGTAGGTATCAATGCTCATATTTCAGTTCTTTTTACTAAAGCTCCTGAAGGGAATGTCAGTGGGACGCCTCCAGGAATGGTGGAACCACCCACAAAGGGCACTGGAAAGGAGAGCCCTATCCTGCAACCACCAATTGAGGTGGGCACCTCAGGGAAGGAGATTCTGCATGCCCCCTCGCATCCCCAGGAGCAGGAACCTCAAGGCACAACAAAGGATATGTGGGCTGCCATGTGGGAAGGAATCCCTGAGGGTCAGGGATGGTGCACTATCGTGGAAGAAAAAGGTCTCGGCGATGACTAATCCTCCGATGCGCGCACCAGCTCTTACCTTTCTCTCTCTGCTCGGGTCTAGGATAAAGGTCACTATGTTTGTTCACTTGTAGTTTTTCATTCTGTCTTGTTTCTGTCGATTTAGTTTACTATCAGTCTGTCTCCTTTGTGTCGATCTACAGTCTGGTTTTGAAGGAAGCCCCTGCGTGGGCCGTCATGTTCTGTTGACCGTCAAGTAGAATTGGCCTCGGCCTCAGTTAGTTTTTGGGGGAATTTAGGTAGTCCTGTCGGTGCTGCCCCTGTGAGGGAGCTTTTTGCGTCAATGCCAAGATACCCAAAGTGCCACTGGTGGCCATGGAAGTCCTGTTTCACTGCTTGTAATATTTTCCTGTAAATATAATATAATAGACTAGCTAGTTTTACTGAGAAAAAAAAAATATGATTACAAATCACTAAGTCATGGTGCTCAGGTGGAAGATGTGAATTATCTTGTTCATGAGAGGTTATTGTACCATCTTCACAAGTTGTGCATACCATAGGGAGAAAGAGTGCATGTGATCAGAGAAGCACATTCGTCTCATTTTTCAACGTATTTCGGTGTACATAAGATAGTGGCATAGTTACAAAGTTATTGATATTGGCCTCGAATGTGTGAAACAGTTGCTAAGTACATCAATGTTTGTTTCATTTGTTCAACAAGAAAACCGTGCAATAGAAAGTTAGGTTTGTATATGCGGCTTCCAGTTTCTTTTAGACCATGGGACAATATATCTATGGATTTTGTAGGAGGACTTCCTATCTCTAGAAGAAGGCATGATTATTTGTATGTTTTTATTGATAGATTTAGCAAAATGTGTATTCTTGTTCAGTGTAGAAAGAAAGGAATTGTTGAACAAATTGCACATTTGTTCTTCCAAAATGTATGGGTTCATTTTGGGTTGCCTACATCTATCATTTAAGATTGAGACTCTTGTTTCATGGGAGATTTTTGGTCCACTTTGTGTGGACTTATGGACACTAAATTGAAAAAGAGCATAACTTTTCATCCACAAAACGATGGGAAAATAGAGGTGGTGAATAGAATAGTGGTACATCTTCTCATAGGTTATTGTAGCAAACATCTTAAGTTGTGGGATGAATCCTTACATTATGTCAAGCATGCTTACAACCTGTTAGAAAATTATATAGTATAGAGCAATGTAACATATAAAACTATTGCATAAATATAAACACATAAAATACATAAAACAAGAGAGACACAAATATATGTGGTTCACCCAATTTGGTCTATGTCCCTAGAGAAATAGTTAGTCCTTCCATTTATATTATCCTGCAAAATGAAGAGATAGGAAGTCCTCCTCTCTCTTCCTATATGAGGGAATTGTATTGAGTCTATGTAGATGTGTATTTTGAGCAATAAAGAGACAGGAGATTGTGTAATTTCCTCTTCATTCTCACACAATCTCCTCTCTCTTTCTCGCTCAGAATACACATTTACATAGACGCAATACAATTCCCTCATATAGATAGAACCTGAGAGGGGTTTCCTTCTAAGGAAAAATACCCTAAATTAATGATAACTTCTACCATCATATTTCCGCCTAATGAACGACCCAGATTGACTATGAAATTACAAAATTATATAAGAAAAGTTTACATCTATTTTTACCTTCGAGAACACTGCCCCTGATCCCCTAGCAGGGTGGGGCTCCTAAAGATCGAGTCTCCCCCCTGGAGCCCCCTTTCAACACAAATAACCGGCAGCGTTTTCGCCCCATTACGAACTAGGGTCCAATGCAATGACACCTTTGAATAAATAAGATAATCGGGCTCCACACCGAACACAATCATGCCTTGCACTGTTGTACAGGTAGATCTCCTTTTGAGACATCTTTTGGGTACCTACCAAAATCACCAATAGACTTCATGTTTGGTGAAGAATTTGAGGACGATGGACATGGAGATGCCAACAAAGCAATCAAGTTCATTCAAAGAATCTAAAAGATTTATGAAGTAGTGCAGGATGAATTAGAGAAAAGTCATGTCAGGTACAAAATGCACCTTGATAAGCATCAGGTGGATCATCACTTCCAGAGTAGTGATCAAGTATGGCTTTACATTAGTAAAGAAAGGATGAAAGGTGAAGGTAAGAAGTTCAAACCTATCAGGTATGGTCCATTTAAGATTGTTTAAATGATTGGTCACATTGCATTTCGGTTAAATTTACCTCCATACATGCACATATATTCAGATCTAAATGTTGAAACTTTGAAGCTGTATGAATCTCCTATGATCATGGATCTAGAGGAAAATATTCAAATTACAACTATGGATGATTTTTCAGTTGAATGTTGACTAAGTTATAGGAAAATACCATCTTCGATAGGAAGTTTCTCACATCCAGGTGAGGCGATGTTGAGTATCTTCGAGTGGGAATCAAAAGCATGAATCAAAGGAAGGAAAGCTGGATGATGATTAGAAGGGTGAGGGAGTTGTACCCTCACCTCATGTCTGCTTAAAATCAAACTTTTGGTGGTCCAAAAGCTTCTAGTGGAGAGGAATGATCCAGGAGGAGCCTCAAAATGCTCAGAATTTTATAGTCTTAGATGCTCACAAAACTAGTGCTAAGTGGAAGAGTTCATTGTGCTAATTCTGGTGGTATATTCAGTTTTGAAAATGGCCTCTATCTGAGGGAGAAAATGTGTTCTGAAGTTTTCTGCCAATATGCAAAAAAGGGCCCTTAAAGGCCAAGTGGTAGTCTCTTAGTGTGACATGTGGCAAGTCAAAGTCAATGTAGGTGGCAATAAAAGTCAATAGGTCAAAGGTCGAAGTGGTAGGGTCGAGGCGCAAACCCACAACCTTTGAAAGTACATTGCAAAGCCTTACCAATACACCATCAAAATGCCTTTGTATAACATGGGTGCAAAAATATTATTCAATTCTTTATTGTAATAGTGTTGGGGGATGAGTCGGCGAAGCCCGACATATTTGGTAGTCCCGCCAACCCAAAGCATATGCTTATTGGAGTTACCAAATATAGGCACAAAATTGACAATATAACAAAACCACACACACACACACACACACACATATATATTTCCATCATCGAAGTTCGTTAATCGCCACTCTAACGTTAACATATACCACGAAACATGTGAACCAAACCTCACCACCTCGGGGGTTATGTAAACCATGGGTTGGATAACCACCAAGCCTGTGGACTATATTTAAAATGTTTGTTAAAACATAACGGGGGGTCACACTGTTATTCCACTGAACATCACATATACGATATTCAAAACAACTATATTCTATGTTTGCCATTCAAAGGACTAGGAGGTTAGCTGGTTTGACCCCCAGGATTACCCGCAGCCTTATAAAATGACTTTCCACAATGCCCTGGAGGGGGGAGTTATAAAGTGGGTCTGTGTAATTATTGATATTTGTGCCTGTCATAGGCTTTTTTGCGAATATCTTGGCAAATATTTGGCCTTTTTGTAATCTAAAAGTTGCATTGGATAGGTCAGGCGGAGGCCTATCAGCTTATAGTAGCGATTAATGCGTGCGTGCATAGTCGAGAATGGTGAAGTAGCTGTAAAGAGACTTTTTGAGTATTCCTAATACAACGGATGTCCACTTGGAAGCATGGAGATGTAGTCTAGGAAGGACGAACTCTGTCATCAAAATTTTATGTGCTTATTTCTTTTCTTTCCAATGTTCATGTTTATTTTTAGATTTCAAGTTTAAATTTAAAGACACTTAAAAATCAATTTTCTCTCACTCATTCACATAAATGCAACCATAGTTTATATTTGGTGAAATTGAACAAATAGTCAATTCTGTTTTTTCAAATCACATTAACTCAATTAATTTATTACATACATTCCTAACTTAATAATAATATGGATCAAAATCACAGAAAAGTTGGAAAAAAACTTCATTAACTCTTATCTCACTCTTCTTTTTATACGATTTCACTTGAAAAGAAGCACATGAACTTATGTAC